>JABSMS010015844.1:0-12206 GCA_018902275.1 Aleiodes sp. PSUC_FEM 10030003
AAAAATATGATTGTAGAAAACAACCGTTGTTTTTTAACATAATTTTCTCAAGTTACATACATGTTTTTATATTTAACATTTTGTCATTTCAATCTTCTGAAGAGGGGTTTTTAATGAGTCAATTCTATTAATTTTCAGATATTTCATGGAGATATGTTGGGGCTGAATTTTCTCGATGAAACAGAAGGAACTGAGGAGTTGTGGAATCTGAAATTTATCTCAACTAATGCAGCGGAAGCTGTTATAAATGCTATCAAATCGCCATGGGAAGAACTTTTTTCAGTTCCTCTCCAAGTAACAAATGTAACACAACAGTAATCATGCAAGAAAGAGTTGGTCATAGAATCATCCGATTTTCAGCTCTCAAACTTTTTTGGCGCATAAATTCTTCAAAGTAATATATTCGTTACATCAATAATTGAATCGCTAGTAGTGTATATATTTTTATTTCGTAATGGATATTTTTTTTGCTATCTGTATAAAAGAATGATTGGATATCTGCTGTTATGTGGCGGTGAATTAGTAACTGTGACATGAGTTCATAGTTTCAGAGTAATCGAGAAGAAAAAATAAATTGTACCCAAACATCAATAAAAGGTTTATAGATTACGATATAATAGTATCTTTATCAAGATCGGTGTCCACAATCAAATATCTAGGTCGAAGCGCTTGGAATTTTTTTTCCTTCCTTTTTTGGCTAGACTCTCTATTGGGAATATGTGCCATGAGTTTCTGTTCCTAGAGACTATTTTTTAAATGAAGGAAGTGCGGTAGTTACCGAGCGATCGTGTATTTGAAAACGTACTCATGTAACAACATGAGGTTGAGATCGAAACTGATTTGAACAATATAATTTTCGAATATTTATATTAAGCAATGATGTGTAAATATTGCCTCGTAACTGATAGCTTCAATTTCAATAATCAATTGACAAAAGATTTTAGACATGCCGTATGCTCAATTGTTATGAGTACATTGGTACTCTGAATTTAAATAGATCTGGAATTATCATCTTCGATGGAAGAATGGGACATGTTCTATTTCTCCGTCAAAGTTTTTCGCACAAGATTCTCAACCAGCTTGGCCGTGTCCACAGTAAAAGTTCTACACACAGAAACATGTAACCGAGTTTCAAGCCTTTCGGATTATTGTAATTTTTACATTTTCGACATTTTCAACAATTTTTAATTTATCTATGATTTTTCAAAACAAAATTTAAATTGTGATGATTTCGGAAAGTTAACGAATTTTGGAAATTGAAAAATTCTGTGAAGTCGAAAACCTCAAGAATCCAGTGTTGAAAGATTACGAACCTTGAACGATTGGAGAAGTGTCAAAATTTGACCGCTTGCGACAATGTTGTAAATTTAAAAGAAAATTGAAAGCTCGATCGAAACACGATCATGAGGTCCGTCAGGGTTGTATGACAAGATAATGAGCATAAAATGAACAGTCATAGACAATGAGGAACTTTATGCTCTTGAGTTAATAATAATTTCAGCAAATAGGTTCCCTAACGTTCAAAAACTGATGTTAGGGATTCTTCCATTTTTCGATGTCGAAGCCATGGGAATTTCCTACAGAAACCATAGAAATGAGATTGGGTTTTTGCTTCCGAATGGAAGCTTTGTAATCGCGATGTTTTTAGATTTTGAGATTTCATCAGATTATGACTAAGAATGACCCAATACGTCCAGTAATGATATTTACCAAAAATTTATGTATGTATGTATGTGTGTGTATGCAAGTATACATGTATGTTTTTGACGACACATGTCATCGCACTGAAAATTCGTCACTACATTTGCTTCGTGTGCGCCAAGGTCTGCACAATTTCAGGTAAATCGGTTTGATCGTTTCCTAGAAAAACGCATTTCTCGATAAAGCGTTTTTCCAATATATCTCGATGAAAAATTTTCCGACAGCATCCACTCTCAGCCAAAAGATATGCGCTAACAACATGCACATTTTACTCCAGGAGTGCCAAATTCTCCCATTTTCAGTTTGCTCATCACGTAACTTTCACGAAACCTTTGTGAAATTTTCTTTAACATGATAACTCAATTGATGATTGAGCTATGGGTTCCAGAATTTTAAGTGCTTAGAGTATTGATGCATGGCAAGTATGTTATTGAATTTGAGCGTGATTGGTCCAGTGGTTTCTGAGATTATTGAGTAGAACGATTTCATAAGAAGATGTTATATCTCTACACCTTGTAGATAGATTTGATTCAAGTCCAGCTCAAAAAACTTCTTATATTGCGCAGAATTAGTGCTCCAAACTTGAATTCTTTCAAGAGGATTGTTCCATAGTAATATTCAAAAAATCAACTCTCCGAAATTTGAATTCCCATCGATTCTTTCGGAGAGGCTCGTTCCAGACAACCGAATCCTTTTCTCAGTGTACTGTACTCGTTTATCCGCGATATCTCCGTTACAAATGAAGATATCGCTTCGAAGCTAGGATAAAAAATGTTCGGATTGAAATGACAAACATTTTTCATTTGAACTATTTCTTCATTAGATCCTTATAAACAATTAAATTATAAAAAACAATGGATTCTCACTGTTTCGCGGCCAG
The DNA here is from genome assembly GCA_018902275.1 of Aleiodes sp. PSUC_FEM 10030003. NCBI lineage: Eukaryota > Metazoa > Arthropoda > Insecta > Hymenoptera > Braconidae > Aleiodes > Aleiodes sp. PSUC_FEM 10030003. Next base: position 2,582 of record JABSMS010015844.1, read on the forward strand.
TCACTCTGAAATTCGTATTCTACGCAAATTATTAGAAAATTTATTATTGCTCCTTATGTTCTTGTAAATTGATATTGATGAATCCTCCAATTTATTTTTTAACATCGATATTTGCCTCAGCCTCCTTATACTTATCTATTTTGGTCATCCATAGAACTAAAAAAGCTCCATCCATCTGAAACACTCAAATATACTCCGGACAGAGCCCCTAGTGAGACCTAATAATGACATATGTGTTTTGAAATGATTAAAGAAAATAATAGACAAACAATTTGATAGTAGTATGACAATTCGAAGGAAGAATACCAATTAAGAGAAAAGAGTTGTAATGTTGTACAAAATACGTTAATAGTAGTTGACCACCTTATTATATCGTGGAGATTAAGATAGACTGGCGCCAACTCTCTAGACATTTGTAATTAATTACAATTCATTCTGACTAAATTCCACTGATCATAGCAAATTTTATGCTGACGCCAGAAGACGTCAACCCGGAGGCACCGAAAATTATCCATTTTTTTTACTAATCAATGCAGAGTAGCCTTATCTGTATCCTTTTTCACGAAAAGTAGAGAAAGTTTATACTTATATGAATTACATATTAATGTGAGTTGTGCAAAAAGAAAAAAAAATCAGAAGAAATATCAAAGAAGTACTCTCAAATTAATTTTAGTAGGATAGATGCTTCATTATAGATATTCCTGATTGTAATTGGAAAGTTTTATGAATGTGATCATCCACACGTTTTTCTTCAAGGGATATGCTTAGAATTATTGTATTTGTAAATGCTGTGACGGAACTTTTATTCCTCATTAATACCAGTTTGAAGTGTGTCGTCCGACGATGAAGTACAACTGACGAAGAATTTTTTTTTTAATCAGTTGAAAATATAAAAATAATAGGATCATGTGGTTCAATCCCATTAGTGAAGCATTTAAAAATTACGGCATATGTATAAAATTTGTGAACTTGCTTCCTGTCCATTGTGGCCCATCATATTTGAAGAATCTCTAGCTTGTTTTCAATAAAATAATATAAAACGATTTCGTAGATTCTTTAAGGAGGCATGTAAGGTTTTTCATCATATGTACTTGACTGGCGCCAATATTCATAGACTCACGCCATTCAACAAGCGTGGGCTACTCAGTAGATTTGCTGACGTCAATGAATTTATTGCGTTCCACACATTCCATTTAGACGCGACACAGTAAGTTCTTATTAATATTTAAAAAAAAATACCACAAGAAAATATGAGTGAGATATTGCTATGATTTGTTATTTTTCAATTCAATTTCAATGCTTCGGAGATAATTAATTCTTCATAGCATTAGAATTTTGTGTGATCACAATAAATGATCAAATGAGAAAGATAGCAGATATAATACGAAACGCTAATCAAGTGACACGGCAGCGTCGCGCACGGAGTATATGTTGTTATGCTCCGAAAATTTGAAAAAAAAACGGGAAAAAGTAAAAAGTGTACTAAAAATCCCAGAACTAAGTTTGAAGTTCGATTTATTTCAATCATCAATATCTCATAAGGGAACGGATGTTGACTAAATCGGATGTGGAACAATCAATTAGTCGAGGATGTTATGCGGAAAAAAATGAACTGAACGGCTCGGAAAATATTCCTTGGAAGAACTTCTTCTACAATTGGCTTCATTTAAAAACAGATATTTTCTAAACGAATTGTCAGCATTTTGTTAAATACTAAAATATCATTCCGAAAAATGTGCGGGTTAAGATGACGTCGAGAGACGAACCGCAAACATCATTCTATGACGTAGGTCCACAGTGAACAGAAAAATTTCACCGGATCTGGAGATCCATTCTTTGTAAAATGAGAGGGGATTCGAGAATCCTGACACGTAAATACAACGTCATGACGTAGGTGGGTCGTGAGAGACAGGCGAAAAGAGACCATGTTGAATACTGAAGAGGGGGGAGTGAATGGTAACGTGGACCATGAGACACATATAACTGAAACGACGTTTGGTCCTTCCTCCAGTTTTTGTTGAACATTTGGAAAGACACATTATCATCGTTTCCACGCACAACTTTTGGAAACTTGTCCCATTCATTATTCTACAAGATCCGTCACATGAAAATTATTATCTACTACGTTTCTCATTGAAGTAGCAAATTGTGCATAAGTGATTTTCTTGTCTCTACTCGTTCTACTTTTTTCCATCTATGTAATTTGCGTTTGAAATCAGTGAGAGTAGAAACTATAGAGCATGAGGAGAGCAATTGAAACAGTGATATTTCTAGGTTTAACAACTATATGGGTAATTCGAGCTGACGCTTCGGCTATTCCAATGTGGGAGTTCCTTTCAAAGGAAGAAAAAGTGAGTTTCAAAGAATTAAATCATATATTGTCGAACTAGCCAAAGAGTACCCTCCGCAAAATGTTCGGATCCTATGCTTTAACATGTGAATTTTATCTTCGGGACGACTTTGGAAGGGCACTCTTTGGCCACTTCTACAATAAATGGGGTATGTTTGTAGGAGTCTTTTTCCATTTCATATCGATGGTTATGGCAAAATTCACTGTTTTAATATTATTCGACTGTACCGATAATTTAAATACCAATCAGAATGTTTTAACTTTCTTTAAAATCTTAACGCGCAATCAAAATTTTGCGTATGTTTATGAAGAAATATTATTAGATGATGGCAACAATAAACTTGAACAAACCTATAACATAATGAATATTCTTTTTCATAGTCTCATCATATATTAAAATTTGATAATGTCCTTATTACAATTCAAATTTTATGAGGGAAAAATAACCTTCGCCATGATAGAAGTTGTTTGTTACTCTCTATGTGTATCTACCTAAACGATGTCAAATCAGAGGACAATTCCTCTTGCTTTAGAATCTCAAGTACATGAAAACAAATGAGGATACTGCACATATGAATCCTTGTTTCAATTCAATAATGAATTCCTGAAGTTCGATTATGTAACCAGGAAAAAAAATTAAATTATTACACTTTACTGTATACGTATACTAGTCTAATCGAGAATATGTTAGAATTATTAGAATGCAGAAGCACATTAAGCTCCGGTATCATTCATGTTTGTGATTTTATTTCCCCTCTCAGTTCCCCAGATTCAAAGATTCTGCATTATGATACGAATGAATATTATTCAAAGGAAAAGATAATTGGTGCTCAAGATTGTGAGATACTAATAGAAACATTGTAAAATAGAATAATAATTTGAATTTATCAATCCATTGGAGTAATCAGCTATTTTCGCGGTCTATCGTGAACAAAATGTTAGTAAAGAAGAATGGAGTTGCGACGCAATACAAAATTGAACATACTATAAAACTATGCATATACTATGTTAAATGCATTTGTAGCCAATTATCGGTTACACATTCCTAAGTTTTACCTGAAACTTGATGAGAATCCAAGGTGTATAATGTTACCTTAAAAAAAAAAGAAAACAGAATTAGAAAATGCAATACTTGACGTAGATGATTAAGCTTCGTAGGCGATATATTGTTATCGTTTGCAATAACCAATGATTATTCTCAGAAATTTATCTTGCTATTTTATATTTCATGCTAGATGAGTCATCTCTATCATTTATTCAGTCAACAAGTTGTGGATTACTGCCACGACTCATCAATGCCAGATTGCAACAAAAATCTTCTCATTACTGGTCTTCGACAGTTGATCAATCTTAATGATGATGATGTTTTAGATAGGTTAGATCCTTATCAGCGCGGTGCTGAAAACCTCAGTGAGTATTTTTCCGGAGTTCCTCTCCTGTATGATCAATATTAATGAATAAATTCTTATTCATTTTTCCATTTTTATTCAACCAAAATTCAGTTTGGCGAACCATGATTGGAAATAGTAAATTTCCCTTTCGAAGTAGCCAAGAAATACGCGATTCATACTACATGGCTGATACTGATTCGTTAGGTAAATATTTACTTCGTTTACTCTTCTTTGGCACTTTCTAACCAATATAAATGACGTTAATAATATCATAAGAAAGTTTGGTAGGAGCAGAAATGAGAAAAACAATAAAAGCAATATTTTAACAGAAGAAGTCCATTGGTTTAACACTTTGTTTTTCTTCTCTGTACTGTCAGGAACAAGTGGGGCTGACCAAAATGGGCTGAGTGAGGAGTTGACGCACGGTAATGATTATGAGAGAAATTCGGAACATACTGAATCGTACTTAGTTCAGCCAATGGTATTTCGGGTTTTCCCTGATGGACGTCCCGTGCCAGTCAGCGAACATCCTCTCTTACTAAAGGACGAAGAACTAAACGAATTCAAATATACCCAGATTCCTTCAAGTCCGGAGATTCAAACAAGGGTTGAGAGTAATAACCCAAAAAACTTATATGGTCCAAAAAAAGAAAGCGTCATTCAAAAAACCATTCGTCAGAGATTACCCCTTTTTAAAATGACTTCTCACGATTTTCATCAGAAAAATCCACCCTTACGTAGTCATCATGCGTCAAAATATTTGAAGAGACCACGAGCATTCCATTACTTTAAGTGAAAATTAACAAGAATGGTGAGAATCATACTATAACAAATAATTGACGATTGGCTAGTGAAAAATATATGGCCATGAACAGAATATTATCATCGTCATTATCATCTTAGTTTTAGGAATTCAATCATTTTTATTTATTTGTAATGTCACACTTGCTCAATCCCAGTCATATAATTTAGGATGATCTCGTAAATACCCGTATTTCTTTATAAACGCTTCGCATCAACAAATATTCCTCACCTTTCAACAGTTGATATATAATAAAATCGTCGCCTCAGAATCAAAAGGGCGTAAGTGCCATTTTTTCTTGTTGAATAAGAAAAGGGCGTAAGTCAGTATTCTTATGAAAAAATGAGTGTATATTCAATTTTTGTGGATTTTCAAAAAAAATGGCACTTACGCCTTTTTGACTCTAAGGCGACGATATATTGAAACTGCATTGTTAAACGAAAGTTACATTCAGGATTACTTACATAAGGAATTTTCGGTTCACTATCATCTAATAGATCGAGCAAAAAACAAATTGATGTGTTTAGAAATATAACAATAAGATAATTTTACAGTGTGTTTCGCAACTAATCATTCACTATGTATTGATGAAAAACAAACTACCTTTATGTTTTTTGATAAGTCAATCAAAAATGAGTCAATCATATGAATATCCATTCATATGGTTTTTAGTATGTCATATTGATAATACGTAATAAAATCTATGATGAACCTTTTTATATTTCTCACTTATGAAGCTACGTTGCTGCAGGGGAAGATTGGGTGAATTAGATTTCTTAAATCAGGCTTTCGAGATATATTATATTTTCTCAAGAGCCCTATCAGTAAAGTACAAAACAATTTGATTGAAATCACATAAACCATTATACTGGTCCAAATGGGATGATTCTTGGGAAATTGTACTAATATGAATTCACAGCAAAAATTACCGCTAATATTCTGAAAAGTATCTGTCGAATAATAATCCACTTGAGAAGGAAGATTCTCAAGCTTCAACATAGGAATCTATTTTACCTCACTTTTTCCTATCTATTTTGTACATATTTGTTATAAGCTATCTTTTCTGCACCTTTCTGTAATAAAATTGAGTACAATGATCATTATTAAATTATCAAAATCAATGTTCTCTTTTTGTGTTTTTTTAGAAATCACATTATCATTTTCCAAGAAAGAATTTGAAATATAAAAAAATATACAATCACAATTCAACTTTGTATCTCCATCATCAGAGTTCATCATCAAATATATGATATTGTCCTTTCCCCACAACGGAGGTGAGCATCCAAACGTTAAAAAAATATATCCAAGATCAATTTTGGTAGATATTTTTCTATGAGGAATCCGAATATGATTTTTGTTTTTATCGAGGATGATCAAGTTCTTCAGACACGATAAAGTTTACGAGAATTTATCTCAAGAACGGCACAAATCGAAAACGCCATTAAAAATATAAGCCAATACATTTTAGACCTAACTGTACCAAGTATCCTATATATGAATTCACACATACTGTATCACATCGTTTCCACGCGGCCATCTCGATGCCCCCTCCACTGAAAACATTCGTCGGAATACGTTTTCATTTCTAATTATCTCATGTTTGGTGTGTACCATAGTCTCCAAATTTTAATATTAGATGCATTATGCACTTAATTATTTATAGTCTAATTTTCAAGCAAGTTTCAATATTTGTCAATCGCGAGGCAACTACCTTAAAGCAAAATACAAATGTATTCGAAAACTACAAACAATGCACAATCGATTGAATGAGAAAAACCATAAGAGAAGTCATATGTAAAAAAAAATCGGCCAAATTCATGGATTATAACCTTTAATTGAATAATAACTAATTGACAAACTCTTAAACAATGAAGAATAAACTACCTTCACCTGTAAACAAATTACAATCGAATAGCTATGATAGTATTGAAAAAAATAATAATTTGTCCCCTAATTAAATACTGCTCAGGTGTCGTTAGATGCATAAATTACCCATTTGTTGTTATCCAACTAACATCAGTTTTATAGGATTGTCACATACCTTTCGTCTATTCTGAGGCCAAGACAAATTAGTCAGGTACAAGTATGGTGTAGTTTGGCAACGAGTCTATATTTGATTGAAAGTAAATAAAAGAAAAGATTATTAATGAAGCAAATAGAAAACTTTTCAGCTACAATGCAAGGTGCGAATGACAGAGCAATGTATCCTTATTTTCATAAAGAATTATCATTGAGTAGTAAAATTCACGATCATTCTTTAGGTGCAAGTCCAAAGAAAAGGAAAAATTCAAAGATCACACGTGTACCTGTTCCCCCACCCGTCACTAAATTTTAGTTCTTGTTACTCCAGCCATACCTGAGGACAATAATAGATTTGGCTGGAACCTTACGGGCCGATTAAATAAATAGGATTGTCTTCTCACTCCTCCGAACTGACGAATCACCAGTAAAGACTAAATGTACCGCAGTTAACGTACAATAGCCAGTGATTTAGACATCAATTCGTGCTCTGTGTCCGAGATTTTTGTCACTATTTTGAGATTCTAAGTAGGTACATAACCTTATGTTGAAGTCTCTTGGATCCATAAATTCCATTAACATTATTTCTCTCTTTCTTTAAATTTCACATATCTATATTTTGATGCCTACCAGTCAAATTATTGAGACATTTTGTTACAAATGAATTATAATTTCAAACTCAAATACTTATTTAAAATTGACTACTCTTTGTTTCTCTCGTAATTATATGTAGATTTTCCATACTTACTGAATTCAATTTTATTGATCAAATTTTTTTTTTAACATTTTAGTTTTCCGAATAGGATACCTTATGGCCACCTCAACATTATTTCAGTCTCCAGATGATTGAGGAAGAGAGAAAGTGGATTTTTTAATTTATAATTGCTTTTTTATAGGACATGAAGTTATATTGATTATGCGGAACTCTCTTCACCTAGATTTCGTGGTGGAAGTTGAGTCGTCCAGTGTTCGGAAGGACGAGATTCGTCAGATATTAGTGATCAAATAAATTAAATTCGATAATTACTGACATATGGAACAGTTTTACGGGCTCTCATTGAATTGATGGCCATCATATTGTGCTTTTGGGAGTGGAAAAGTAAAATGTCACTGGATTAATAATTTTCTTTAGGATAAATACATTAAATAGTTCGATTGCACAATGAGTTTGAACACTGGACAATTCACCTTAATCCTAAGAAATATATGGATTTCTATATCCGTATTCAAATAATCAAACTATTTCAGTATACTTAAAGTAACAAGAACTAACATGAGAATTTGGAAGAAAATTTTAACATCAGTCGCTTCATTTAATTTTTCTAGGTGATATGGAAGGTCAACAATTTTGCTTGAGATGGCACAATTTTCAAAATACTCTACTTAGTTCATTGCCAAAATTGCTCGACGGTGGATATTTGACTGATGTTACGCTTAGCGCTGGTGGTAGACATATTCGTGCACATAGGATCATATTATCAGCTTGTAGCCAGTACTTTAAAGAATTGTTTAAGGTATTCTTTTAATTTCATAGAGATTAGGTTTGGAAGGAATTAAAATTTGGCTATTTAAAATACTAATATTCATCTGTTGGGAGAATACAAGGAGCAAAGGGAATAAGCCACCTTATCATATATTTATAGCACTCGATTTCTTAAATTATTATTTAATTTTTTGTGTTAAATTATTTTTATCTAGGACTTAAGTGCCTTACAGCATCCCGTCATCATTCTTCCTGGAATGGAATATGCAAATTTATGTGCTCTAGTCACCTTTATGTATAACGGCGAGGTGAACATATATCAAGAACAACTACCAGCACTATTGGCAATGGCTGATACCTTACACATACGTGGGCTTGCTGATATTGCCGGGGTAAGGTGAAATTGCATACACAGTATTTTCGGAATAAAGATAGGAATATAGAGGATTTTAAAATTATTACGATTACAAAAGTAATTTCTTTCAAGCCAGACTATATTCTCACGTTGTGTAGTGTAAATTCATCATTGGAAACCGTCTAAACTGAGGAAACAAAACCTCCACTAACAATAAAGGGATAAATAAATGACTAGTGATAAAGATAAAGAATAAAAATGCAATAATAGCAACTTCCTACAAAGCTTATTCCATCATTACCAGTATAGGATATTTTTTATATTTTTCAGCTTTTTTTATAGATAATTGAAAGAACATTATATACGTTTCCGATATATCTTGATAATTCCATAAATATTTACAATTGTTATTTCACTGCGAAATATCCAGCATTTTGCGACAATTTTCTGATTGCTAAAATTTCTATATTATCCTATGATCGTGTTATTTTGTTCAGGTCACTTAAACACATTCAATGTCGTTCCTCAAGAACTACTTCACTGAAGGCATTATCCGGGTATACATAGTTGACGTGTTAACACGGGCAACACAGGAACGATAATGAATTTTAAGCGAAAGAAAAAAATCTAAAAACAAAAAAAATCAAATTAAAGAAAAAAGAAAAAAAACGATATCCACGAGATCAAGATCGTTATGTGTGTTGCAACTAAATGCAAGTGGATGCATCTCCCGTGGAACCTTACCCCATAGAATGAATTTACAGGTATATTCAACAAATAGAACTCTTTTCAATCAAGTCTCGCTAGTTTTTTAATCGCATAAAATCGCAATTATTGTTGCTAGCGAATTAATCTGCCGCTTCACTCCGCTCTTCTTTTCATTTTCAATGTTCTTGTTCTCTTCTTAATCTATTTTAATGTTTATCCCTATTACTTTCCCAAAGCCATTCAAGAATGTACCTCCTAAATTTTCGAGTTTGTAATTTTTTTGAACTTTTTTTTTTGTTTTATGAGAGGATATGAAATTCTCTACAATAAAAACTGAAATAATTCAAATATCTTCATGAGATAAAATTTCATATCCACTTGTTAAAGGTTTGGTTCCAAAGTGTTGCTAGTGTTGCTTATAATTAACACATTCAAACTGATTAAAAATAAGATTTCGAGACTTTATGCGCTCTGATCAACAATACAAAAAATTGGCAACATTATTATTATTATTATT
>JABSMS010015855.1:0-12199 GCA_018902275.1 Aleiodes sp. PSUC_FEM 10030003
TATATATAAGTTGAAGGAGTGGCACTTGTAAGGACAAATGGTACATATGAGGACTAGCCTCACGATTTCCATCTGTGTGCCGGTAGTTATGGGGACGAAGGACTTAAATGATGTATTTCGCCTTAATAGTAAAAAAATAAAAAAAACATTCTTGCGGCCCTCTTACTGCCCTCGGCTTATTTCACGTGGAATTATCATCTTACGGGTGTCGTGACATTTCGGGGGAATTCATCGGGACTGACGGGACGTATTAAACAGGATAACGCGCATTCTGGTGCCTTACTCGCGTTGTCACGATGCTCCTCGGTTTTGGGGCACTATGAGATCCCCAAATCTCGTTACAGTTGGAACTCATTGTTTAGGAAGATTTCCGGTGCTCGTTGCTCCCAATGAGCTGGGTTTAAAGAATACAGCAGGTCTCCAGCTCTCATGTGTGATCCGATTGTAATCTGAGCACCCATCAATTCTTTCAGCCAAGTCTAAAAACCTTATCATACAAGTTCTAGTTAAGTTACTTGGGTCGCTCGTCAATACATTCAAGGACCATCTGCAGGTGATTTTCATCGCTCCCAAGGCTAACTTCGTCGAGTTGGTCTGCGGTCTCACCACTGAATCTGCAGTGCATCTGAGAAGCGAAACGAACCGTTTGTAGAATTCATTTCGGATTACCTCAATTTCCTCAAGTTTGCTGATGCCTCATACCGAAAAGCGTATAGAAGTGTTGATGAAACTAGACGATCAAAAAGTCTAGTGTAGGATTCCCAATTGTCACGATTGGATCTATGTAATGCTGACATGGTACTCATGATAGCTACACATGCCTTGCTTGTTGCAGCGTTGACGGTAAGGTTGGGTCTCACTGTGTTAGAGATGCGTGTTCCCAGATATCTGTATACGCTGACGATTTCCAAAGATATGCCGTCGTACATGCTGAACCGAGGGTCGATGTTTTTCCGTCGACCAGCTTCTTTGCATATCATTATTTTTGTTTTGTCTTCGTTGACTGTGAGACCTTCCTCAAGGCAGTATTCATGCAGGGTTTTTAGGATTGCTAGTAGTTGGACGGGGGAATCTGCCAACAACACTGCATCGTCGGCGAATAGTTGCATCAGGATATCAGTTACTCCGTCTATTCCTAGTGCTCTATGGTTTCTCGCTCGGAAGAAGGACTCAAAATCTGACATGTAAAGAAAAAAGAGGGCTGGACTCAAGGTCCCTCCTCGCAGTACTCCTTGTGATGCTTCGAATTTTTCTGAGAGACGTCCTCGACTCTTAACCTGAATATTGGCCATTGAGTATAGAGAAATTAGAATATTAATGAGTTTCCAGCTTACCCCAAGGTCAGAAAGTATTTGCCAGAGTTTCTCATGGGGGATACTATCAGAAGTCTTCTTGAAGTTCATGAAGACTGCATATACCTTTTCATATTTCTTTTGCTCACCCTTCGTTGTAGATGAACTGCCGAGAGTAGAGTGAAGATATCTTCGGTAGTACTGCGCTCTCTCCCGAATACTTGTTGGGATTCAGGTAGAATGTTCTCTCATTCAACTTAACGGCTCATTTTCTTTCTCAATAGCTCCATGAAAACCTTTATTACAGTGTTCACGAGGGCTATCCCACGGCAATTAGCTGGGTCCGAGACTTCTTCCTTCTTGAATATCATGGACAATATGATTGTGGCCCATTCAGCAGGAACTTGCTCATTGTTCAGGACTTGGTTCATCAGCCCTAGAAGATATGAAACCCAGTATAGGGTTAAGGTTTGGAGTGTCGCATTTGTGTCCCCATCATCCCCAGGTGTTTTGTTAATTTGTCGATTCTCCAGATATATAGACAATTCTTTCATAGTAAATTCTTGGTCAAGTTCTGGTATCAGCGCGTGTGGGATATTGAGTATTGATTGCTGTCTGACAGGGGGAAAAAACTCATAAAACTTATCCCAAACTTCCACTGGGTGGACATTGTCTCTGGATCCACGTGATGGTCTGCATCTTCTGACGACAGACCGTAATGTTTTGGGTTATTGAAGTTGGCGAACCTGTCTGAGATGCCCTGCTAGTATTTTTCCTTCATTATTCTAATAGTTGAGTTGTGGGCCTTTTTCTGTGTATTGAATGAAATTCATCTGCATGAGCGAATTCACATTTAAAGTGTGCTCTGAGTACAGTTTCCAATTTTCTTTCCATCATCAAGCACTCCTCATCAAACCAAGGTTTATGAGATGGTTTATATTTTGAAGGCCTTGTCGAGAGAGTGTAGGTCGAAGTTAGGTTGGCTGCTTTAGCTGCGTTCCAAATAGATTTTATTAGATATTCATGCATCGTTTCCAGGTCGTCACAAGGGATCCGATCAGCTGTTAGGCTCTGAGCGTCCAGCATTATCTTGAATTCAGCTGCTTTCGCCGCATCCCAGGAAATTCTAGCAGTTGACGACTTAGCAGCGAGGAGATGGTTAACAGAGTTTCAGCAATCAGATGCTTTAGACCATAGATGAAGTAATAGGGGGAAGTGGTCAGATGAAGTGATGTCAGATAGAAGACGCAGGTTTCTGATGACGTCCAGTCTGAAACCCGAGCACCATACTGCATTGTTGACTGCTTCTACATTCCGTGAGGAAGTGAATTGGGCTGGAGAATCACTCACTGATCTTCCATTTATTATTATGAGGCCTAGGGTTCTCATAAGGTCGAGAGTGGCTGAGTACCTTCCATTCAGGCTGTTGTCTGAGTTCCTCATTTATGATGAAAGACTGGTGCCTATAAAAATTTCCTCTTCAGCATATATCACTGTACCTACTCGGGCATTCCAGTCAACACCAATGATGATAGGAAGGTTCTCTTCTTTGGTCATTACTTCTTCTAATGCTTCTTGCAGCGTCGAAAGGGGAAATGCGTAATTAAAGTCTTTGAATCGGCGGAAATACATTAGACCTAAGATGAAGGTACTGGTTCCATGTTGAACACGTAAGAGTATCCACCAATCAGTTGCCTCCAATAGTATTACCGAGATAGTTTGTTCAACACAGATTGGAAGGCCAACACCTTCCTCTACGCAGACATTCATCTTTGGTGGCATTAGACCAGTAGCAATAGTATTCATCCAAGAAGCTTGCGCAGGGTTTAGTGTATTAATTTTCACTGTCTCTGGAATGCACAAAATATCGGCGCAGTTTACCTCGACTAGGTCGTCAACATGTCAGAATCCGTTCGCGTTCTAGAAGACGATAGGAAAACCCTCCACATATTTAACTGTTAAGCTTTTTCTCTTCCAGAGGGGAAGAGGCCCGTATTCGGAAAATTTTGAGACGATGATGTTTTTCTAGGGTCTCCATTCTTCTTCTTCTGGTGAGAATCGGTGGCTTTGACAGTGTTCGATTTGCTGTCTCATGTATACTTAATTCCGTCAGCTTCAAGTTTTTGGTATCCAATTTTGACTGTGTGGCCCTGTTGCTTGTCTCTTTCCGCCTCGACCTCTATCACCTTCGCAGTACTCCTCTCCTTGCCCGTCATGTCATTATTAATATGCATACCCTCAAGTGAGTATTGTTTCTTCGCCTCCAAGATGGAGAGTTTAGTTGCAAATGAGTCCACCCCAGCGAGGATGATAACGTTGCTATCTCTTTCAGATAATACCCTGGTTGAGATGATCTTTGTATTCACATGCAGAGAGTGACTGAGGAAATCCAATTTGGTTTCTCAGGTATCCATTGCTGATTTTGAGGCCCGAGATTACAATGTTGTATCTATTTGCTCTTCTCTCAAAAGATTCAATAATTTCATAGTGTGTGGAGTGGACTGCAGCTTTTACGATATGTACTCCACTTTTAAGAGCTTCATACTTGCTGTTTGGATCTGACTCAACTTTGTTGAGTTTTCTTTTGACTTCTGTTTTCAGCTCATCCACCTTTTCGTCTCGATTCCTTGCCGAGTCTAAAGCGAGTTTTTCCGTGCTCCGGAATCTCTGCTCATTTGGCTCGTGAGGGCTTAGAAATTCAGCTTTGGTTCCCGCACTCATTTCCTTCGGTTTTTTCAGCACCACCTCCATTTCTAGGTCTTTTTGTCCTTAGGAGTGTAGACTAGTTAGTGGAGTGGAATAACGTTGAATAAATGCATCCAGAGTAGTACTCAGAATGGTTCGGGCTGGGCTAGTTACCTTTCGGTATTTAATAACATTTTCGTATCTGGGAGATTCAGGTGAGCTAGAGCAGTCATCAGGTTCTTTTCTCATTCTCTTTAGTAAAAATTCGTTCAACGTAGGCGTGGACGAGTTTTTGACTTTTTCCCAATTCAACGTTGTGAACGGCTACGTCTGGGTGTATTGATAATTTTGTCTTCTAAGCTTTAGTATCTTTGGGCATCACTCATTCAGATGGGAAACAGAACGCTGTTTGACCAGCTGATAACTGATTCTGGATATGAGGTTCTTTGTGAGTTTGAGAGATGTCACTATTTCACATAAATTCGATTAAGGTAGTATATAAACTATCTAATTAAGGTAGTATTCAGAAGTATTGCACATATAAAATGAAACATCTTTGGTCACTTGCAAACTTTTCGTATCTCTATTATTTTTCAAGATATAAGCGCGGAAAGACCTGTGCGCCCGAACACGACGCTCGATAAAAACTTTGAGAAAAGAAGTCTCAGAGGGAAATCGCTTTTTTGTTCAAAGCTAATTTTTCGCGAATAGTTTGTTAGCTGGAAATTTGAGAGAGATAGGATAATATTTGTCATTACCTTCTCAGTAGTCCTCATGTTTATCTACAAACGAGGTCTCTGCAAGAATTCCTCTATCTCTCTTAGATTTCCAGATAATGGCAGAACAATGGAGTAACGCAGTTTTGAAACGGTCAGGGCCCGTGAAAACAAGGTGTTTCCTTATGTTTTTTGAACGTTCATTCCGACTTCGTATGTTAATGTTATGAATTTGGCTTCATTCAAACCTTATGAACAATCTAATTTTTATTTCATAATTTGAATCGATGAATCTCCGGTAATAATTCAATGAGTGAAGAATTTCCTATCCGTAAAATGTTCCTCACATCGAAAAGGCTGTTATATCTCTATTATTTTTCAAGAGGAAGTTTGCTCCTGGCTCTCGCACAGTGAGCATCGTTTTCTGGTACTTCCACGAGACCTAGCGCTTGTGTATAATCCAATAGCGTTATACGTGAAACCAAATAACGTTACTCAGTCAAGTTTTGCTTGTTCTTCAGAAAAATTTGTGACTTAAAGAAAAAATAATAAAAATAATTCACTAATCAATGTTCCAAATCCCGCGCATCTCAACGCTGCTATGGCGAAGAGAAAGACACGAGGAAAACAATACAAATCTGACGATTCATTTGAATCAAGTCAGCCTCCGAAACAACAACAAACCTGTCAAACGGCCAACAAAACTCCGAAAAAAATCAAAATTCTGATGGAGCATCTGCAGCCTCCAACATCTCAACAGCTGATCCCGAAGAATCATCTAATGAAGACTAAGAGAGGCATCAAGGCGATGAAATTACTCCAAAGTATATCCTACCGATCATTCTGAATACCGGAGACATTATCATCAAAGATCTTATCCAGCACATTTAGTCTGTGAGTCAAGGAAAATTCAGAATTACCAATAAACGTATCAATTCTTTGATTTACTTTGAAATTCGTGAGGTCCACGCAAATATTATTAGAGATTTCGAGAAGAAAAAATATAAATTTCACACATTTGCCGTTGAGAACGAACGTCCAAATAAATTCGTTATCCACGGTCTACCGATGTCGTTCACATCAGAAGACATCAGCGAAGCGCTGATTGAAAACAAAATAAAAGTTAAAACCTTACACTAGTTCAGTAAAACAGACTAAGGAGAAATTTAAACTCCCAGTCTTCACTGTCATAACAGACCCAAGCACAACAATTACAAAAATTCAAAATGTCAAAACTCTACTGTTTCACACATTCAGAGTCGAGTAATATCAAAACAATGGTCAGGTGGCACAGTGTTACAGGTGCCAGGAGTTTGGCCACCCCAGTTTCTTCTATAACCGGCCAATCAGGTGTGTCCGATATTCTGGTGATCACAATATTAAAGATTATATTAATAGAACGTGGCCAGCTACCGTCAGTGCCCCACCAGCTTGAAATACACAGGCGAGGTAAATGACACTGACGAATACACAGACACACGTTTAAAATATTATACACCAAATGAATCTCAATATTTCACACCGAATAAAACTCCTGTCACAACAAATCATCAAAATCGTGCCATTGACCCTGGTCAACGGAAAAACAAAGGTGCATAGTATATTTAGAAGAAACCTATACCTTCAAATTCTGCACGAACACAGCAGCAAGTGCGATTCCCTGGTCGCTCATATGTTTCAGTAATTACTATCCTTCAATTAGTATCCTTCAACTGGACCCATCTACGCTTACTGAGGAGGATCTCCAGAGTAATCCATACGACAACGACATCAGCAAAACGGGCGACACTGTCTGGTGCGCGCAAATCATTTTCGAAAGATTGGATAGAGCAAATCTAATTAAGCTCTTAGATGAACTTGAACAAATGATTAGTAAAGTTGAAAAAGCAAAATGTCCAAATGATAAGCTCATGATTGTCGTAAGTTATGAGCATATTATCGGTCCAAATTATAAGCCTAAAAATGGCGGTCAATAATAATAAGATATCCATCACTGCGTTGAACATTGCTAGCTCGACATGAACATGAGCTTATCTCAATAATCAACAATCATAACAAACGGAACAAACATAACATCGAGATCGCGCTTCTCTCGATTCAGAGAAAAATTAGTAATTCCGGGATTTCATGTCATCAGAAAAGACCGATCTGGATGTACCGGCAGAGGGGTAGCCATCGCTATTCATCATTCCCTTAAATTTAATCCATTACCAGATGACTTTACATCCTCAAATGAGTACATTGGCGCTTCCATCACTACCTCCAAACAAGAAGGAATCCGCATCTACTCAATTTACAATTCCCCAGGTAATGAACTTGACATTCCCCTCATAAGTTTTCTCCTTTCTTACAAAAAATCTACTATAATTGCAGGCGACTTCAATGCAGAAGATCCCACTTGGAATACCTCTTCACCCAACAAGTTGGGATCTCTCCTAGACGATTTCATTGCTCATAATCCTTACCATCTCTACAGTCCTTCTGTCCCCACCCATGACCCGAGAAATGGTAACGAACCCAGTATTATTGATCTCTTGATTACGAACTCCCCGAAATTCATCCATAACTTTCCCATCTTACATAATTCGTCTCCCGATCACCTCCCACTTTCCTTCTCACTCAAAGGCACTCCTATCCTCACCAAACCACCTACTAGGTACAACTATAAGAAAGCCAACTGGCCCCTATTCAAACAATATATAAACGATGAAATTCCTACAGCAAACCAGCCTATCAAGTGTACTGACCACATTGACAGGCACATTTCCTCACTATCCTCGATCATAATGAACAGCCCCTCCCGTCACATTCCCAAACGAATACCCGTCATCCATGCTCAACCCCTTCCTCCCCAGATACTTAAACTCATCAAGACGAACTTTCTGCGGAGGAAGTGGCAAAAAAACCGACACGGGGACTTTAAATCTCAAATCAACCTTCTCTCCAGTCTTATTCAATCTGAAATAACTTCCCACATTCAAAAAGATTGGGATGAGAAGCTCCATAATATTTCAATTAATGATAATTCTATTTGGAAAATAGCAAAAAATTTCAACCAGAATAATAATAACTCCCAAACTCCACCTCTTAAAGATAACAACCACCTCGCCACCTCAGATCAAGAAAAAGCCGATCTTCTCAGCAAGTACTTTGCTAAAATCCACTCGGATGCTCAAGCTCGGGGAGATCTTCTCTCTGATGCTCGGGTAGCTGACCTCATAAAGGAGAAAATTTCCCAATCACCAGGAGAAATCATCACCCCTGTCACCGCCCTTACCACTCCTAAAGAAGTCACACATATCATAACCAAACTTAAGAACCATTCAACACCTGGAGCTGACGCGATCCCTAATACACTAATAAAACACCTCCCCACGAAAGCAATAGCACTTTTTACCAGGATTATTAATACCTGTCTTTTCCATCATTATTTCCCGACATGCTGGAAAATCGCGCACGTTATCCCCATACCGAAACCCAGCAAACTACCTTCTCTGCCGGGAAGCTATAGCCCAATAAGTCTTCTCCCCACGTTTGGGAAAATTCTTCAAAGAGTCATTCTTATTAGACTCCAAAAAGTCATCAAAGAGGTACGATTGATACCCAATGCTCAATTCGGTTACCACGAGAAGCACTTCACTACTCACCAACTCCTTAGAATCACAGATCATATAAGAATGTCTGCGGATAAGGAACACTGTACGGCATTGCTGTTGCTGGACAGCGAGAAGGCGTTTGACTCGGTCTGGCACGATGGCCCAATTGCCGAACTTATTAACCTTAAGGTACCAGGATACCTCTGCAAAATCATCCAATGATTTCTAGCAAATCGTCAGATCCGAGTTCGTGCCAGCTCTTCGCGGTTCACCCCCCGCAGCATTGTTGCCGGAGTCTCTCAAGGCTCTGTATTATCCCCAACTCTCTCCAACCTCTATATAGCTTCAGTCTTCTTGAACCTGAGACCAAGAGTAAACATTGCCGGTTTTGCGGATCACCTTGGTCTTTACACGTCGAGTTCATCGTACAAATATGCAATCACCTCATTAATTACTGCTGCTGAAGTTATCATTACGGAGTTAAATCAAAATGAGATTAAAGTTAATGAAGCAAAAACTGAATGTTTGCTCTTCACAAATTCCAAATATTACATGCATTCGTTCTATCTAGGCGACAGTGAAATAGAACTGTCGAATACTGCGAAATATCCAGGTGTAACCCTTGATAAAAAATTATTATGGAACGTGCTGTAATGATTTCGTCGCCGAGATTGATTTGTCGCCCGTCTGATAACCAATCCAGGCTCTTTACACTTCCGGTCGTCCCGTCTGCACACAGTTTTCCCTCTGAGGGATTGTCAGGCGCCAGTTGGCTTAAATTGGAGTAACCAACAAACTCCCTAGACGATGGTTTTCCTTTGGGCTCACCACGCAAACCTCTCAGGGCGGTTTCGGGACAACCTGCTGCACCATCTTTGGTAATTTTCCAAGGCTCATTACCAACCCTACATGAACGGCACGGGCGTTCGTGTCCGCTAGCTCAGTGCGCTGGTTATGGTAGAGGGGTCGCTATCCTTAAGGCAGGCCCTCTAACGAGGGTAATCGGAATCTAGGATTCCGCGAGAGCGTTGGACGAGTCTCCGCCATATTCCTCTGGTCTTTCCTCACCCAGAGAATATCGGACTCTCCACGATACACTGCCACATAGCTTTCTCTACGGGCTCTTCGATAGTCGTACGGCCTCTCCGTCGAGGCGACCGTATTGTCGATAAGGCACTGCAAAAGCAGTCGAGAGCACATCTGGTCAACTCATCAGTCGAGCAGATGTTCGCGAGTCCGCCGCTGAAAGCAGACTGATCTCACATCAGTCCCCTGGACTATTTATATCTGCAGGAGTCGCTTCTCCGAGTCTAGAGGTCGCTTCAGCACGCCTGCGTGGTTCTTACTCGCCCACCACCACCAGGACGCCCCATCTGCGTGATTCGTCCTCTCTCATCACTGCCAGGCCTTTAGCTTTCCCTGACTGGAGTGCCAGTATCTCAACTGGGCTTCTGCCAATTTCCAACCGCCTATAACTTAGTCAGGCTTTTACCGGCTGAGTATTATTGGTTATACTGTTAAGGTGTCACCTCGCTCAGAGGGCACCACGGTAGTTGCTTCCTGAGTGCGAGTTTTCATGTACTCGGACTCGGACAGCTTACTCGAAGGTGGCGTTAGCCGTCGCGATAGCCGTAACGATGGAAATTCGTTACAGCGCACATCGAAATTACGTAGAATAAAGCTAAGGCCATTATGGGTAGACTTCACTACCTTTTCAAAAATGAAGCCCTATCAAAAAAAATTAAGCTAAAAATTTACAAAACCCTCGTGAGGCCAGTTCTAACATATGCCTGTTCCATTTGGCACAACGCAGCCCAATCACATATTTCAAAGCTTCAAGTAATGCAAAATAAATTCCTTAGAGTCATTAATAATGCTTATTACTTCACTCCCATATCAGTACTTCATTCCATTTCAAATATTGAATATTCACAAGAGTTCATCAACAGAATCACCCGCTCATTCGATCTCACCGTAAACAATCATTCGAATCCGCTAATAAAAAATCTCGACACATGCAAACATTCCCGGCGGTCCAAGAGACTACGTCGCTTATTCCCCTTCTCCCTCCTCTACTGCTCCTCCCATCGCCCAATTACAAAATTTACTGTTAAAGGATTTTTTACCGCATTGTTCCTTTATTGAATATTCAGCATTTCAAAAGAAAAAAAAACATATGATACATGGAATTGTTAACACCGTGTGTTAACACTAAACTATTACTTATGTGAAATTGAATCTTTCTGCTGCATACATGTAAAAGTCCTAGGGCTGAAGGTGTGTTAAGACCGTCCGTCAACCTTTGTAAATATTGTAAATAGTGCAAATGTATTCTAATTAAGGATAATAAAACTCGTTCAATGTTAAATGTTAAAAAAATTCCAAGATATAAGCGAAAAGTATTCGATGCGTTCGCCGAATACGCGCTGCGTTCAGCAAAGACGCACGCTGCTTGCTTTTGATCAAATATTTCCGTGTCCACGAATGTTAACGAAAAGAATTCGTTTGAAGAAAATACGGTCTTTCTCACCAGCTTTGAGATATTGCAAGAAAATAGTGTTGGAGGGGAATCACGTGATTATGAGATACCTCATTATTTTGATTGCAGTTCTTTGCCAATATCTAGAAATCCGAGAGAGATAGAAAATGTTTTGTAGAATCTTTTTCTATAGAGGAAAATAAGAACTACCAAATATGTCCCCATCTCTATCGAATTTCCAGATAGTTGTAACAAACTGCTATCAAGATGATAAGGCCATTGTCAATATTTTTCTGAAATATCTGAAAACTGATGAGAGATATCGTAATTTTTGTAAAGGACTTTTTTGTATTGCTCGCTTTTGTCAACAAGAACTATCTTTATCTCATTCATTTTGAGAGATAAAGCTATTTAAATGATAATCTAACAATATATGCCAGAATTATTATCTTTTGTACGTATTTTATCGAATTGATAAAGAATTATCAAAAATGAGCTGCTATGTTCTAATTTTATGGACCAATTCCGCATTACCATGTTAATGGTACCTATTTGAAGAGATGCAATTCACGTTTTTTCTTGATGATTCATTTCATGAAAGAGTTTTGTGGAAAAATATTCGAGAGAGCAGAGGATTCATTTGTTCATAGTATTATTATAATTTCCGTTGATGAATATCCTTTTCGTCTCATCTTCTTATTCTCATTGTTAGAATCCTGCACTTTATTTTATGTCTCCAATTCAATCTATCGTCCGGTTGTATTTTCTCAATAATATGTTCAACTTTCGCGTATGAGTATCACTGCTGTATCTTCTTCACTTCGATCACAAACTTTCGTACACTGCCATCTTCTGGTGGAAGAACAGTTATGAAAGTGCAATGCATCTTGGGCACTTTGGGACAACTTGGAGATACCTGTTTATGTGGAAGGTTCCATCTCAAATCGACCACTTTTGAACCTAACCCCTTTCCATTTTGCTAAAAATTCTTTCTCCTTTTCCACCCAATTAAAAAAATATTTCAGGAAATTTTCAATTTTTTTTACCAAACTCGAAAAAAGTTATAAATTTAACACAAAAAAACCTTTTTTTTCTCCAAATAGCTGTAACTTCTTTGAAAATTGACTAATTGAGACGTTTTTCTCAAAACTTTCGTCTTTAAATGTTCTTTCCGAAGAAAAATACAAAAAAAAATTCAAGATATTTAAATCTGTGGAATTTTTCACATTTTCGAGGAAAATCATCTTTTTCTCGGGGTGTGCCATGTTTAATTTTTTTCTCTCTACTCAAAAAAAAACTTTGATCTGGAGAAAATGCCGCCAAACTTGAAGTGGACAAAATTTTCCTTCTATTTTTTCTTATCCATTAAAAAAAAAATTCCGCTAGGCTTATTTCACAAAACATCACTCTGAACATTTTCGAGGATTCATA
>JABSMS010015856.1:0-29937 GCA_018902275.1 Aleiodes sp. PSUC_FEM 10030003
TTGGGAAGAGGGACCCCTTCAAATCTTGACCAGAAAACTCGAATTTTCAAAAATATCAAAAAAATTAATTTTCACACATGTTTTCCACTTGAAATTTCCTCAGCTTTCCAATGGAACTATCGAAATAAACCTATCTTTGATATTTTCCTCAATTTTTTGCGGTTTTCATAATATATGACATCAAAACTAGTGTGTGTCCATTTTACCCCACCTTCACCTGTATTTAACATACGAACATTAAAACGAAATGAAATGAACCAGAATAAGATAACCTGGGGATAATCTTCGGCAAATTACGGGGTAAAATTCATGAGAAAATATTTCTTTGAATGTAATACCAGTTATCAGTAAGATTAAGCAAAGCAGTTATTGCAGCACCAATAAAATTGAATAAATTTCGTATGCACTTACTTGACATATGAGAGATTGAATCTAATGGGCAGTTGGAAATCCAATTGAATAGTAGCGCACTGATGTGCCCTCTTCAAAGCATCCATAATTGTTATATCAATTTTTGGCCCATAAAAAGCCCCATCACCAGGATTCAACGTCCATGGTTCTCCAAATGCATCTAAACTCTCCGAAAGTGCTTTCTCAGCATCATTCCAAACAGCTAATTCACCCATATATTTATCTGGTCTCGTTGATAAGCAAAGATTGAATGTAAATCCAAAAACACCATAAACGTGTCGCAAAAAGTCCAATGCACCGAGCATCTCCGATTTAATCTGTTCATTAGTACAAAAGATGTGAGCATCATCCTGTTGGAATCTCCTGACTCTAGTGAGTCCAGTCAGAGCCCCGGACAATTCATTGCGATGAAGAACACCAAAGTCAGCCATTCTCAGTGGCAACTCCCTCCAAGATCTCGTGCGTACGTCGAAAATCATGCAGTGACCAGGACAATTCATTGGTTTCAGTGCAAATGTTTCCTTCTCCGACTCAAACGAAAACATATTATCAGCATAGTGCTGCCAGTGTCCAGATGTTTGCCACAATTTACTGTTGTAAATATTCGGCGTCACGACTTCTTGAAATCCTCGTTTCTTGTACTCAGAACGTATGAATTCGATGAGTGCATTATAAATATATGCACCACGTGGCTGGAAGAAGCAAGAACCTGGTGATAATTCGTGGAAAAAGAAGAGCTCTTGTTCCCGACCAATTTTACGATGATCTCTCTTCGCTGCTTCCTCCTGGAATTTTTCCCATTCTTTCAATTGCTTAGTGTCTGGAAAACTTATTCCATAGACTCGCTGCAGGGATTCTGCATTGGCATTGCCCTCCCAGTACGTAGATGAATTTTTAGTTACTTTAATCGCTTTAACTTTACCAGTGTGACGAATATGAGGACCACGACACAGATCAATCAGTGGTCCGCATCTGTAGACTGTAGTCGTCGGAGTATGAACTTTTTCATTCAGAATACGTACTTTGAATTCATTGTACTTGAACATCTCGAGGAGATCTTCCTTCTTCATTTCTAAACGTTCGAACGGCTGTTTCTCTTTAACAATATTTTTGTAGAGGGATTCGAGATAAGGATAATCGAGGGTGGAGATTCCTTTATCACCCAGGAACATGTCGAAGTAAAAACCATTCTCAATTGGTGGACCATAGCAAAGACATCCACCGTAGACTCGCTCCATTGCTTCGCCCAAAATATGAGCGGAGGAGTGCCAAAAGACCTGTTGTCCCTCAGGATGATCGAACTTCAAGAGCTCCAGTTTGCAGTCAGACTCCAGTGGTCTGTCCAAATCCCACAGCTCGTTGTTCACTTTTGCTATAACAGTATTGTCGGCTAGACCTTGGCTGATACCTTTGGCTATTTCGTAGGGAGTTGAACGCCAAGATTGGGCTGATACTTGTTTCCCATCGGGAAGAGTCACGGTGATCTCTGTGGGGGTTTTTGAGTTCAATTCGGCGTCGTACTCCGCTTTCAGTTTATCCCACATTGTCAAACGCTCCTGAAATAGTTTTTGATTAATTTAAAAAGAATCAGACATTTGCCTATTGTTTATACGCAATCAGCGAAGAGGTTTGGGTTCTACCTGAATGTACGATGGCCATGGTTTCAATTCGGTTACACCACTCTTCTCTTGTGCTGCCTTCTTCGCTTTCATTTTTGCCTGGAAACAAAAATAATGTCGATGAGATTCTTCAATATGCAATCATACTCAATGAATTGTTTACTTCTTGAAACTGTCAAGCAAAGGAACTTCTTGTTAGGGAAATACAGGTAACTATTGTTTGAGGTTACATCAGACTATCGATCCCACGCGTCAATTGTAATGTGTCACGAGTGAAAGAGTCACTTGAACGACGTGCAATTCGGACATTCCCTGAATTTATCGATGATAATAGAATTTTTTACTCTTTATGGGTTTTAAAAAATATGAAAAATATATTACAACCAACCCAATGATGTTTCCATTTAACCCCACACTGAGTGCAGCCCCGGTACCGCAATATGTTGAGCATAACTTATAAGTTTAAATGATAATCTACTCAATTTAAAATAGAAATTTTATAAAAGTTAATAGAAAATTTTCTATCGTGCCTTTTCCGTTTTAACATTGAGATTTTCAATGCCGGTTACCACCTCGTCACTCATGATGAAAAAGAAGAGCCAAAATAATGTGGTTACTCTGATGCTCTGACCAACTTTCCGTCACTAATAATTGTATGCTTGTTGGCTAGATCTAACCAAACTTTGATGACGTAGGTCGTTGAGTTTTGAACCGGGGATTTCGAAATGACGCATTGTTTATCATGCAGAATGCAACATTTAGTATGTATGAATAAACAATTTCCCCTGATTTTTCGGCATTTCATTGTTATTTTTTTTCTGAAAAAATAAAAATTAAAGTCGATTCTGCCAGGATTCGAACCTGGAATCTTCTGATCCGTAGTCAGACGCGTTATCCGTTGCGCCACAGAACCAGTGGGACGATAGAAAACCTAAATAATATTTGACTTTATGATCTTCCGGAGCCTTTCAGTCGGTAAAACAGGTTGAAAGGGTCTGTTTTTACGTTGGCTTTCAACTGAATGTAAAAAATAGAAAGCAGTTTTCTTCAATTAAGACGAGAACCGAATGAATTGTCTTAAAAAATTCTCAGGGTCATGAACGTTAAGAAAAGTCATTTTACAAAATAAGAATGAATTTTATTTGGTTTCTGATGAAGAAAAATTAAATTTAAATGGCTCATTATTTTCTTGGTTTGGTTTAAACAATTGTGATAATTTCGGAGTAGAAGCTTCGCTATTAGTTCCATTCGATGAATTATCAAGTATCGGCTGTGCTTTTCGCACAAATACAGATTTATTTGCATTTGGTTTTGGAGTACATATTTTAACACTCGTCGATGCTTTACTATGTTTCTTCTCTTCTTGCAGCATTTTCGAACGGTAATCACCAAACGTAGTTCTCATAATTTGTCTCTTTTGTACTAACGGTACATTGTTACTTTTTAATAATTTCAAACTCTTTTGGGAATGTTGAATCTGTTTGTCCCCCATTTTATTCGACGTCATGCTGAGTTCCAATTGTTGAATACACCAACAAAGCTCGAGTTCGAATTTATTCTCGGCCTCAAGATCTAAGCCGCTTGATGATGGCTCAGAAGAGGACAATCCGGGTGTTTGTACTTGCTGAGGTAGAGGTTTAGTTGTGACTTTCGGAGGAAAACGTCGGCCTCCCTGTCAAAAGTGAAGATTTTTTTTAGCAAAAGACGAAGAACATGGTAAGAAATCTCAGTGAAGAGAATAGGAACTTACTGGCTTGAATTTCGGTGGCATTTTAATCAATTTTGTGGCTTATATTATTTATCTTAATTCTTTGAATACCAATTGTGTCAATTCGATGTCAACAAATGCCACCGGCTGTCCATGTGCTTCTCCAACAATACTGAAACTGACCACTCCGTCGATAAAAACGTTTTTACCACTAAACAAACCTCTTTCTGCTCGATGACAGTAGGTGGCGCCACGTGTACCGCATTCGGGCTTGACGCAGAATATTAATTGTCGAAGAATAGAATACCATTCATAAATAAGAAAACCAACGGAAAATATGATAATGGGGAGAAATTATTTGCAGAACTATCGAATGCTTAGAAATCTACAAATTGTAGATTATTCCCTTTTATTAAAAAATAATTTTGTGGAAAGAAACAAAATCAAATAAATACGGCTATTCGTCAGATGAATTCTGTTAATCTCGATTTATTACGTACACTCGTGCTGGTATAGAAATATCATAGAAATTCAAAAATTCTTTTATTCATTGAAAAATGAAAAAATTCTGGGCAATACATCTAAACTCAATTTACTTTCTTTTGAAATAATTTCTTCTTTCTTTTTATCTCAATTATTTTTTTTCAGTTTTGTCACAATTTTATAACATACAATTCTTGGTGTATACACAAGATTAACTTATTATATATATAAACCATATATATAATAAGTGTAACGAATTCAATTTGTTTTAATTTTTTTTTTTTTTATACAAACATCCAAAATACGCAAATCGTATTACAGTACGATAATTATGATCTTTTTCCTCTTTATTTCCGCCGATGTCTAAAAAAAATCATATTCTCTCATTTCATTTAATTTCTAAGTAATTCGATTAATTATATTATTTACAAAAACAAAGAAAAATTCATATCTCATCGATTTTTATTCAATTAACCTCGTTTCGTTTTTCACCCTTTTTTTCATCATACTTTGGTATTAAATAGGAAAACAAAATAATAAAAATTAAAAAAAAACAAATTAAAAATCAAAAATAAAACAGAAAAAAGAAGAATAGTTGTCTTCTTTCGGCTTCCTTAAGTTCACTTGATTCATGTTGCACTCATTAACGATTGCATGTAGCATTAATTATATTACAACGTTATTTACCATTCACGCAATTATCGTATCTCCCTTTATTCCCTTGCTCTCTCATGCCACTTTATCTCCCATTATTCCTTCTTTTACATTTTAATACATCGCAACGTCAATTTACATATTACACTCTTCGATCTTTCTTTCTTTCTCTCTCATTCTCCCGATAAAAAAGAAACGCAACAATTATCTTTCTGTTCTATCATTATTATTATTATTATTATTATTTTCATGGAAAACGAAACGATGAAACCAGGAAACAATCAATTTATCATTTTCCCTTAACTTTTTGATTCTTTTACATTTTCTTTTTTTTTTATTTAAATTCTTTAAAATATACGGATTGAAAGGCCTACTATGTACATCTGAGATTAAGTGGATGGCACTACGGACTCCCGGTATCATGATGCAAGGAATCACTGTCACTCTCTAAATAGGTAACGTAACTATCTGTACTATCTGGATGCTGTCCCATATCAGGACCACCGCCAGGATGATGTGGACCTGGTGGTGGTAATGGACCACCATCATTCATCGGTCCACCCAGCATACCAGGTTGTGCTAATTGAGGTGGTGGACCCCCGTGAATGTCGTACCCGTGCATCTGTTTCGAAAAACCAAAGAAAGTTAGATGGAGAAGTAAGGAATTTTGAGGATTGCTTTTTTTGAGATGTACCTGAGATACAAGATGATGAAATGAAGGAGCATTTGGATCCATTCTGTCGAGATCTGTGTGAAGGGCGAAGTCGGAAAGCGCCTTCCAGGGTGGTTGATAAGCTTGGACCTCTAGTGGTGTCATGCCAATTGGACTCTCGTGCCTGACGGGACTGCTCGCCACCATTGGAATACCATGCATACCGCCGAAACCGAGTTTCCTCCCGTCCTGAAATGCAGAGTACTTCGTGATGTTAGGAATTTTAATCGAGAGACAATGAGGAAGAGGCGGAAGACATTTTTTATTGGATGAATGAGTCAGTTTTTTTGGAAGGATCTCTGAACCGAAAGGCGTTAGAAACATCTTTATGATTATACTTTGAAAATTTTGTCTCAATTTTCCGTGTCAAATCTCGGAAATTTTGAACGAGTTCTATTCTTATTGATTATTTGAGTATTCCATTGATCTTCAGATACTTCCATGAGAACGTCATTGAAAGCTGTGAATTTCCGCTGAATTATTTACTGAAGATTCCTTCAAATCAGGGAAAGTTCAGAGAAAAATTGAAAATTTGGGTCATTCATGTTCTGAATATTCATGTTCAATTGAAAATTCAAGTAAGGTGAGGAATTTCCGTTTTACTTCTACTCAAGGCTCATGAATTCCCTCAAATTTGACCTAAAACTTAAAATTTCATAATCATCTTCCCATCAGAAGAAATTAAATGACACGCTTATGAAAATTACCATTAGCTTGTCCATGAAATTTCAATTTCCTTCTGAATGTTCACCTTTTAGTTAAGACAAATTCAAGCTACTGAAGAGCTTCACAAATTCTTGTATCTCCCCCAAATTCCGAGATATTCTAACTTTGTAGCAACTGAACTCATTTTTCCATTGAAAAATTCATACTGATAATGAAATTATTCGTTCTACCTTTTCTTGCTGCATCTGCTGTTTCATAGCTATAGTCTTCTTTTTATCCTTGCATCGTTTATTTTGGAACCATACTCTTATGACTCGCGGACTAAGACCAGTCATTTCCACCAGCTGCTCCTTCATAAGGGCATCGGGTCTTGGATTTGCTGCATAACACGTTCTCAACGTGTGCAACTGTTTTTCATTTAAAACTGTTCTTACTCGAGTTGGTTTACCATCAGAACCACCGCCACCGCTCTTATGACCACTTGGTCCTCTTGTACCAATTCCCGCTTTATGTGATCCGCTCTCTGATTCAGAATCTATATAAACATAATTAATTTAAACTAGTTAATATCGAAGAACTATCTTGCATTAACTACTGCAAATATTCTTGAAGTAATGAAATCTTATTTTTTCTTTTCCGTTTTATTATTTTTTCCTCTCCGTTTTCGCGATGACTAGTATTCCATGAATTACTTTCGCATGTCTAAACGACAGCCATAAATGCAAATGAGACGTTGAGGACGCATCTCTTGGCATAACTTTAGGTTTGAAAATGCAACCAAAAAAGTATAAAAACCAGTCGCCGCGGAACGTATCTCCAGGTATATGTGTGTAGAGTCACCTTGCTCTTTAGCCATAGGCTTGCGTGCAGACTGCGGAAACTTCGTGTTCGACTATTTACCTTCGGTAAAAACAGAAGTGAAGAACAGGATGGACACAGAATAAATGGGGAGGAGAGAAAGAGAGGAAATGTAAAAAATAAAAGGAAAGAAATGGTAAGAGAGACGAAAAATTTTAAGAAGTAAATGAAATCCAGGAGGCTTATCTCTTGGCTCTCTGTATGTGTGTGAGAGTCCTAACCAAATAGGCGCTCGGAAGGTGAATTCATGTTTATGAAATAAAGGCAAGAGGTCGAAGCGGACCAACGAAAATTTGAGAAAATATTGGGTTCAAGTAAGCAAAATAAAAAATTTCTCGTTAATTTCATCGGAAATCGAGAAAAATCACTTCATCTTCTTGAGGTAAACAAAGAAGGCGAGTCATTGAAGAGACGTTTCTTTGGCTCGAATTAATGTGGAAGATTCATTATTGCGTGAGAAATGCATTGATGAAATATCTGCATTTTCTTTCTTCCTTTGTTTTCGCTTTTCCTCTCATTATTTGTTGAATGAAAAAAAATACTGGCATATGGATTCAAAGTGGATTCCACTCTTGCAGTTGAATCTCGAGTGGTTGAAGCAGCGCGCGGTGTATTTCGAAAGGAGAACGCACGCGGTACTAGTCTTTGATGTCAAACACCGAATGTCGCTATAGGCAACTTGGTCAAACAGATATACCAAAAAAAGAGGAAAAAAAAACATACGACGTTTCTCTCAGTAAACTTGAATTCTTCGAGATATCACTTACAACCACAAACGTAATCTCAGCTATTCTGATATCATAGATTATTATTATATTATTTATATTTCTTATTTTTTCGCCAGTGATTTTATTTGAGAATTGATAATCAATAATGTCTATTTGATTTGTTAGATTAGTCGGCTCTTCAAAAGTTAATTCTAATCTTTGCGATAGGTTTCAACAAGATTATGAGAAAGTTAATCAGGTGCTTGATGTACAAATTCAAAGATAATCATTTTTGAAAGCAACAAAGAGTTACAAAAATAATTTTCTAGAATTATTTAAAATGCTTTATCCTGTTAATTTCGTTTATTACGGAAAGAAGATGATCCCATTGGAATCTCAGGAAAAATTTCATAAATAAAATTAATGAATAGAAAAAGAAAGAAGCAAAGTCGCGCGTCCAAGTGTGCTACAGTAGTTGGCAGGTTAGTGTCATATTTGACACCTTCCTTGAGGCAATAAAGACCCCACAGGACCTCACACAATCTCAATTCCATTTCATCTACACACATACGTGATGCTGCATATATATGAAGGAGAGACGAAAGGAAAAATATGTCTACATGTCATAAACGAAACGCACACGTGAATACCGTTAAATAAGCGTAATAAAAATACATTGTGGTAGGAGAAAATAAGAAAAAGAATTCCATTCGAGCTACCGTATATAACCAGTACGCGTTCATAAACAATTGACTTGTGAATTAATGTCTCCCGGAATTTTTTCCTCGTACTTCGACACACCAAGTGGACACTACGTTTTTTTCTTCTCTCAGAAGCACTGAGACGTGATAAGTCCGATTAATCTCAAATGTGGGCGTAAATAGAATATACATAAAGGGTTCAAAAGCGTGTATGGCTAACGGGGATCGAGGCTTAAAGGATTCCAATTATCAACACGTAATTACGAAATTCACTCTCATCCTAACTCAACACCCACTGACCCTTTTGTTGTTGCTCATGGGATTGTAACTGCCCCTCTTGCCTTTTGGGTGCGAAAATTTACTTGTTCAACTGCAATCAGGAGGACATAATCCACGGGTAATTTCGTGCGATTATTTGGGACAGTGTTGTACAGTGTCGAATGTCAAATTTAAAGAATGATGGAATTTTTTGTCTCTTCGTTTCGATGATCAGAGAGAGGTGAGAATTTTCTTTCTTCAATTTATTTTGAATGGACAATCATTGTCTCGGAGTTGAAAGGGTGAGTGTTGAAGAAAATAGATATTTCCAATGTAAAACGAGCGTATATCCAAATTATTTTTGAAGTGTCAGATAGGACGGGGTAATACCGTTCACACAAAAATCAACTGAATTTGAAAATATTTCAATTTTCAATTTTTTTACTATAATATGAAAAATTTCGTTTGAAGCCTTAAGAAATTTATTGAGCAAGTTGATCAAGTTTCTCATGATCACGATCTAAGAAATTGACCGTAGAAAATAAGATTTTATTCGTCTTCAAGTGAAGATTTCGCATTCATATTGCAAACTTCTTTTTCAATTCATTTGAACGAAATTATTGAAAGAAAAAATCATACTAATTAAGTTGTGGACAATAATTGATGGAAGAATACCTATATCTCACTTATAATATTTTTCGATATTCAAAAATAAATCCGTGAGAAAGTACAAGGATTTGTCTGCAGGTGACGAAAACGACGTAAGTCCTGGAGATAAATTTTTCCCGGACTATAATTTGAA
This sequence comes from Aleiodes sp. PSUC_FEM 10030003, assembly GCA_018902275.1. NCBI lineage: Eukaryota > Metazoa > Arthropoda > Insecta > Hymenoptera > Braconidae > Aleiodes > Aleiodes sp. PSUC_FEM 10030003. The sequence continues at coordinate 9,580 of JABSMS010015856.1, forward strand.
CATCCATAAAAACGTATCGCGAAAGTGATTGACCAAAGAAAACGAACGCCCTGTTAATTAAAGCGCGACAATTCGAAAAAATATCTCACCTGATAAAGATCCGTCATTCGCTTGTAAATGATGATTATTGTTCGTTAATGAAGCATTATTATTATTTTCATTTCCACCGCCGTCAACAGTCCCGGTACAAAATTTTCCACTCTCCAAAATATCATGATCGTGTCGACAAAATAATCCATCGTGTCTCAATGCAAATTGATCACCAGTTTCGAGTTTTTTCATGCATGCAGAACACCTGAAGCACTCTTTATGATATATTTTCGTTTTTGCACGCATCACTAGATCGTTTTTGTTAAATGATTGACTGCACTTGTCGCATTTCGTTCCGAATAATCTGTAAACATAAAAGTATAAATAATCAATTTATTTTCAAGCTCTCATGAGTATTGAATTATTATCGTTATTATTGTTTTTATTGGCTACAATATTCGTGGAATAGTAGAAAGTGCATTTATTCGGGAGTCTATCAATTTTTTTCGTTTAACTCCGCACTTTTTTCGCCAGATGTTGGGAACAGAAAAATAAACTTCTTTACTTTCTTGTCACCCTTCGAGAAAACAATTTTTCCCTTCCGATTTTTTTTTCTGCTTCTTGTGTCAGCCGGATACCAAGCATCCCAGCTTGACTGATCGATTTAAATAAACATTTCTCGGTGGATGTCATTGATTGCTTACTTTAAAAATAATCCCCATGGATTGTTTATCAGCTTTTTGACACTGACGTAATTTTAAAATTTGTTTCTTTTTGTCAATGAATCATTCAACGATTTTGGTAATTGAATTTCTGTCATAGAGCAATTAACTTCATGACACATTGAGCGACTCTGTTCTCTCTGTAATGCTCTGCTTCTTGTTTCAAATGTGATCATTTTTTCAATGATTGACGTGATAATTTTCGTGGAGAATGACGTGAAAAAACATGATTTTCAATTATTATTTTAACGTTAAGTTAAAATAATAATTGAAAATCAGAGCAGTTTTCTGCTCTGAAATTTCCGAGTTTAATGCCAATGCCTGTAATTTTTATTTTTGCGAAGTTCCGTTGAGTCGCAAATGGAAGATGAGATCATTTTCGTCCGATTTATTTCATGTTTCATCGACTTTTTGTGGAAATTTAAACAGAGACTGTCTAAAACGGATTTTTATTCGAGTACTCCTTTCAATTTTCGGGAGAAATCGATGAAACTTGCGTGAAATTTCGGAAAATGGTCTGACTCTCCATTTGCGATCAGCAACCAAACTCTAAGAGCATTAGAACCGCAGATATTAATAGAGAAATGAGAATTTCGAAAAATTCGGGAAGATGTAAGAGATATTATTGAGTGAACCTTTGAACATCCATATTTTTTCTGCGAATAGACAGCAGAAAAAAATAGTTATCTCCAGAATTTCGTTCAGAGAAAACGAGGATTTTTTCATTTTTTTTCTATCCATCCGCTGAAGAGATATGGCTGGCCAAAGTTTATTCAAAAATATCCTTAAGTGAACGTTTAGCATATTTTTAAAAAATCAGTTCCTACGTTAAATCTTCTTCAATTTTTGTAAAAATTCCATTTAACAAAAACGTAAAATTCGGGAAATTATCTCAGCTTGCATTTGCGATCAATCGCAACACGCTGAGACAAAGAGAATCAGAGATATTCGTAAAAAACTGAATTTCTTCAAAAAAACAGAAAACAATTTTAGAAAAAAAATTCTTAAGAATGTTTAGTCGAAACCATGAAGTATTGAAAAAATTCTCAATTTTTTTTTAATGATAAAGGAAGTGATCTTTTTCATATAAATCATTTTAATTCATCAATCCATACTACTTATTGAAAAATAAAATGAATATGTACTTAATGTGTGGCGCCAACATGGGATTATGTGGAGCCAAATATGTGAAATATTTTCCTTATTTACTTGGATATCTCACATTTTCTTTTAGTCGCTAAATTCAGAGTACTTTGTCACATTACCCCTTAGTTTTTGAAAAAAATTCTAAGCTGATTTAACCAAAGAAATTGCGATTTGAAGTTGATTCCCATAACAGTCTGTGTATAAGAAAAATTTTGTTTATTCAATTCCTTGAAAGTTATTACGTCTAATTTATTTTTAATATGAAAGTTGGTTTGATCTGTCTCTCTATCAAAAGGAAAATAGGGAATTTTCATTCAACATCGAAAAAATTAATTTTTCAAAACTGACTGAATATCTCTAAGACAATTTCAGAGCAAAAAAATTTATTTTCAAATGAATAATCGATAATTCTTTCCATAGCATTTCCATCGAAAGCTTTCAATCGTCGAAAAATAATCTGTTCTATGCGCCTCCAGCTCCCAAAATAATCATTAACTCAGAGATCCAAAATTTTATTTGAGAATTAACGTTACAAAGAAAAAAACAACAAACCTTGTGTAATCACGTTTGCAGTAAGTTTTTCCATCCCTAACAAAGCACGTGCATCGTTCATCCAAAAATTGTTGGCACTCAGCGCATTTGAGACACGCTGCATGCCACTCAAGATCTGGTGCTACCCTTAAAATCCATTGATCGTGGATCCAGCCACCGCAGCCAACGCACAGCGAGCTTTTAACTTCTGCAAAAGAGGTAATAAACAATTGAATAATTAAAAAAAATACCTCCACAATTCACCGAAAGAAAAGATCAAATTCTCCGGTTTTTTTTTCGTCAAAGGAGAAAAATCTCTTCTTAATCAGAAAATAATTTTTTCTACAAAAAACAAAAGTTAAAAAATGCAAATCGTTGTCTAGCATTCGGAGTCAAAAGAATGGGCGTGTTCGGGGTAGGCGGCGCAACACAGAGATTTCGAAGAGAGCAAAAAAACCGAAAGAGTGTGAGAGAGCGAGAGAGAGAAATTGAACACGGGGAGGCGTTTGACTCCGCCCAGTATCCCAACGGGTTTTCAAGTGTGTATCGAAAGGAGCGCGCGAGCGCAGTGACGAGAGAATCACATTTATCTTATTCTTCCGATGAAAAAAAATAATAATTATGAAACTATAAATTTCAAAGTGGAGAAAAACCAATCACATTATTTGACGCACAGAAGCACGTATTTAGCAGAGAAATTAATTTCCCGTTTAAATTCATTTCAATGTTCAGTTGATTATTTTTTTATAATTTTTTTTTCAAATCTTATCTGGTCGAGTTCTGTTGAGTCACTTAATTATACTAATAATAAGAATCATGTATAATTTTCTTCGGTTCAGTGCACTCTTATTTTTTTTCTCAGAAATTGGGAGTAATTATGAGAAGAGTATTTTAAAATCACACATATATTTTTATTCTCCAATAAGAAAAAATAAATAATAAAAATCCCGTGAATTATTTTAGTAGATTCGTCAATTGGTATTACAATTTAGTTTCCAATTATTCGGATTAGTCTCATTCAATTTATTGCATTGGCTTAAATAGTTATAAATAAAATGAAATTTTATTGCGAATAGTTTGTTATTTACACAAATACGAAAGGAATGAGTCTCGGTACCACCGGCGTTGAGAGGTAAACGCGTGAGATCTTTAGGTTCTTCTCTCTCGTTGCACGTTTTACAAGTTAAATCGGCGGGAGGAAACAAGGTGGACTTGCCGCGCGGACACCGGTACACACTCATGAAAAAAAAGGAGGAAAAAGCGAGAGAGCGAGGTGAAAAAAAGGTTTGTTGGAGTCAATGTGAATGGGTGTGTGAGAGAGAGAGAGGGAAAAAGGAGATAGGATTGGAACGGCAAGGTCGGCGGTGATCAAAGACGTTAGGAATCGTCCGAGTGCGCGTCCTTAGGTGTACATTTAAGTTTCCACCTCTTTTTTTTTCGTTGGTTCATTTCTTTTTCCTTTTCTTTCAGCTGAGAAATGAGACAAAGTTCAAACTTATCCGAGTAATGTAAACAGAAGATGAAATTAAATGAATTTTTTATGGTTTTATTATTCATGCTCTTCTTTATTCTTTTAATCATCGTTAAATTCTATTTTCATGGCCTTTGAAAATTTTGATTGGGTGTCATCCACACAAATGCGGAATTATTACTTGAGACGTGTTTGAATAATAGAATTCGAAATGTCTGTTACATTGAAATAGTGGGAATCCCTTTCATGAACTTCGCCAATTGTTTCAATGATAATAGAATTTGAATAATGAAACTTCTGAATGAAATGATTGTGCATTATGAAATTGTGTAAATAATCGATAATTTTAGATCATTGATCACTCTTTCTTTGGAAGAAGAACGAAAATCGTAGGAATAAAATAAAAAGAATAGTGAGAAAGGTATACGAGGAAAGGGGGGTTGCTCTGTTGAGCCGGCGCGTAGCCGCGTGTCGTCAGGGTTGTGTTTGGGTTGGCAGTTCAGAGGCGCCGACTCGTTGTCCCACGCGTTCCATCGGTATTTCATTAACACCTCCGCTAATTATTTTCCATTCTCATTTTATTTATGTGTTTCTCTTTATATTCTCGAAATTTGTCGATTCGTGAAATTTCCGAAACAAGCATTCAAACAAAAAAAAAGTCAAATAAATTCCGTATAATTTTTTTGTCCACCGGTTTATTGACTCTGAGGAGAGATGTGTCCATGTGGCCCTCCCACTGCGATCAAGATGAGAGGACAGTATCGCGACACGATCAGGTGAGACCAAGCGGCAACGACTACCGTTGATTCTCAGAGATTAAAATCAAAAACTTTCTTTAATCACTTTGCATCCTAATTTGTCGAATAAACCAGAAAGAATCTGGATGAAAATAAATTTATTAGCGTTTGGTTTTATTCTTCATTTCCTTCGACAGAATATTAGGAAGAGAGACAATGGGAGAATGAAAAAAAATGAACGGTATAAAATCGATTTACAATATAAATTATCGAAAAAGAAATGTTGTCTCGTCTAGGAAACCGCCGTCGCGTCAGAAAACGGAGACGAGGGGATAAAGATAGTCGAGTGAAGAACACGAAGACGAGGAGATTAAAGAGAAAATAAAAAAAAGTAGAAAATCCTTAAAGATTGAGTCTAAGAGGCCAAACGAGGCCTCATGTTCGAAAAAGGAGTATATAACATGAAGAAGAGCGGGAGAGGGTTTTCGAAAACTGCTTCGAAAAACTGACTCACGAATTAGAACCTGCTCTTTGGCGACGTCGGGGCGCCAGTTTCGACGCACAGGAATGCCGCCGTGCTGATAAAAGCCACCATCCAACACCTACATAAATTTCTGTCCTCGTAAGGGGGATAACGGACGGGTGGGAAAAGGGAGGTGAGGGAGAAGGAGGGAGGTTCATTTGGGTGCCTTTAGTGCGATACAAGTCCTAAACTTAGACATTTCGATGCTACTCTTTATTCATTTATTTTGTGTGCATAACAGAGTCGTCAGGGGTATATCAATCACTTGTTATCATGTGGATTCAGAGAATTTGGTAATTAAAACGGGGACGAATCGAATGTTTTATTTTCTCTTTAATTCCTCGAGCGAAGAGAAATTCCCGATCGAGTCTTAATTGGAATTGGAAATTGTGATAATTCGATGAAAATATTGGGGAAGTTTCCGAGGAAGAATTATGTAATACTATCGATTTAAGTCGAATTGTTTTCAAGATGAGGCGAGGAGTAAAAATAACTAACCGAATTTGCTCTTGTAATATCTGTAAAATTGTTGCACCAAACTCAATTGCTGTCTAGCATTTTTGGACGGGAATTTTTCGAATTTTCCAATGGACCTGACACGATTTTGAAAATCGATCAGCTCCATTACATTTCGAGAGGAAATTCACTAGTGGAGTACTAAAACAGAGTAATTCGATTTTCACCTGAAATCAATTTTTTGAAAATATCTCAAAAAGTAATGGAGATACGAAAATTTTCAGTGACATTTTTCAAAATTCCATTCTGCTCTACAAAAGTTGTCCAGTAAAAATTGCAGTATTTCCCTTAAATTCTCCGGAATTCCCCAAAAACCCCAAAAATGATGATTCTTCAATCCTTCCCAATAATTTTGTCAGGGCCCATTATTCACGCGCACATAAAAAAATAACATCAAACGAAATTCGTGACTGTAGCGCATAAAATTATTTGCTTTTTCAAACGTAAAATGAGACTTTGGGTCCCTCAAGAGTCACACCGAGGTGACCGCAGTGGTGAAGAAAATGTCTCTTTGTTTATTGGGGCTTCTCCCGAAAGCGTAAACTCCAGAGGTTGACAGGGCCCCGTTCGGTCATCCAAAGGGGCCCTCTCTTTCCCTCTCACTTACCCTCACACATCTCCCCACCATTTAATCCCGGAAAAAGTCCAGAAGGCGCCTGACCGGCTGTACCTCAACTCGTAACACAACGATTGTAAAACCCGAAGTATCTCATGTCGTCGGGGGCCACTGGCGCCAGTATTATTTCTACCATAGAACGCTATACGTCCACCAAAACCAATGGGCCCACCCCTCACTATATCTATAATCATTAGTGTCCATGTTTCCCGTTTGAATGAAGAAGGAGGAGAGGAAAAAATAAAAATAAAAGAAGCAACATTGTCCTGAAGGTATATGATACCGTAGATATTAGTGATTGCGTTTGAGGGCCTATCGTAAAAACGTACAGACCAATAAATCACTCAACATAGTTTACCCAAAAATTTGTCATAAATATTTATTTACCTTCGTATATACTTTACGATTACAACTGATTTCAATAACATTGATACATGAATTATTTTGGTAACTCATTTATGTCATCAAAATTTCATTCAATCAATCTTGTCGGAGCTTCAAAAAAAACGTGATTTACATATTGATAAAATTCTTCGCCAACTCCAACATTTATTTCTACTACCAATTTTAATTTCTCTATTATTATCGAAGTGATAAAAATAGAGGGAATAATGACGGTTAAAAGAATCCGTAACCGTTGATTATTAATTATATTTTCTTCAATCCTTCATTTATTATTTGTCGATTTCCTTATTTTCATCATGAGTAAATGGAAACAACGGAATATGAGTAAGTGACTTTACCATTCTTGTGGACACGATGAAACCATGTGAAATTGGACTTCGATGAAATTTACGAGAGTGGAATGAGGGTAGGTAGGGGGGGCAAGATAACTTGTCTCTAGCGATGCGGATCTCGGGGATAGTGAAAAAGGAATGGCAGAAAGCGGGAGTAGGCCTAATTCAATTGCAGGCCGCCGCTCCGCAAACACTCATGATAATTCAATCGAGTTGTGCACCCTAGCGTCCCGCACGGGGGAGTTTTTTCTTTTTTTTCCTTGTCTCACGTACCCACGCGCCTACTACCATTCTCCCTCTCTCTCTTCACCCTTGCCTCTCTCTCTCATTCTTTTCATACACTATATTTGCTTGGATCATTGCCGACGGGTTTTTCACTGATGTTTGTGTGTGTGTATTTTGTCTGCCCACAGTCAAGGCATATGAAAGAACAAAATTAGGGGGGGGGGCAAAGAGGGGGGAAAAGACACGTTAAAGTATTTCGTAATCCAACGATGAGAACATCTGCAGTAATCGGGCAATGATGAGGATGGGTACATAGGGATGTGAATGAAAATGAAATAATAATAGATATTTAATTTTTCAGTTGAGTATTAAATATTAATGAGTGATAAATTAAATTTCATTGAGTTGAAAATAAAATGATTAATTTAGTTTAATTAATGATTGTGAATAAAAATGATTCATGATTGAATATAAATCACTCGAGAAACTAATAATTAAACACGCTCTATGTCATATTTGACATTTAATTGATGTACCTTCGTATCCGCATTATATTACTATCGAGAAATTTTAATTCACTGACAGTTAATCGATCTTTCCTGTCATATCCTAATAATTTTCAATAGACGAATGCCGGTGAAATATCGAGAAACTGTCAATGATGTTAGATGGGAATTTGATTTATTTAATTATTAATTATCGTTGAATTTCTATTAATTTCAGCGATTTTCTCATGATTTTATTAATTGTTAATTAGGAAAATTTAACATTAAGTACGTACTTTGTGAAATTGGGTCAATGGGCTCGTCTTGTACTTTAATTGGTGATATTTTGAGACTCCTGGGTGGACCCTGAAGGCCAATGTGTCCGGGCCCTCCGATTGGACCCGTTCTCTGCATTACGCTGGAGCCCCCTATTTTTGTGTACTTAAGACGACGCAACGCGTCGCTCACCCTTTTATTTATTTATTTAATTAATTTATTAAATAGTTCAAGTACACTATCGCTGCTCCACCGTTTAATAATGACACTTCACTCAAAATAAGAGCGTCAATACTTTCCTCATTTTTTCATCATTATCACCCTCTCAATAATTCACTTCGTGAATATACCAATGATAATTCACAAATAAAATTACAATTGATACAATTACTTGATACGTTCGTTATCGTAATAAGTGAAACTAGAACTCGATCCAATCATCATTAATAGAAAATCATGATGATTGTATCAATTAGTTTCGTTAGTTAATTTAATTAAACTGTCATCTCCATTCCATCATAATCCATCAAGTTAATTCGTCTTTCAGTGTTTTACACATTTATTTGTCAAATTTCACAACATAATTATCACTGAAATTAACACACGTGGAATTTTTTTTTTATTAAATCACTTTTCATTGATGATCAATGAATTCTTTGTTGAAATTACGTTGTTTTCATTCGAATCCACGGTGATTTGAAAATTCAACATGGCCGATTTATGAATTGTCAGTGTTTTTTTTTTGTTGGAGGGAAAATTAAAAAAAATGCAGTATTCACAGAATTTGAAAAAAAATCTCTCTCAATTAAAAATAAATGAAAAATAAAAAAGGGAAAAGGAATTTAAACTCAAAAATAATAGTGAAACGAGTATTTTCTTCTTTTTTTTATGTTGTTTCTTTTTGTATTGAGCAACCCCGACGATGTTGACGACGCGGGGCCCAAAGAGGCACTGACTATTACTTGGATTCTCCCCTCGCACAATTTCTTCTTTCTCACTCACGCATTTTCCCCCACCATTATATTTCTACTACCAACGGAAACATTTCTCGTAGTCTCGTGGTTCTCTCTACCCTTCATAGTTATAACGTTTAAGCTTGCCTCACCCCTCAGCCCCTCTCTCTCTCCTGCTCCACCTCACTCTCTCTCTTCACAGGGGAAAAAGAGAGCAAGACACTTTGGGTTTCCCCCTTCAACTGTGTGTGCAACTCTACCTCCACGCCTCCTCTGTATCCCATTGGATCCTACAGTAGATACGCCAACAAAATGGCCGACACCCTAATCGATTCCCACTACCACCTTCATCCACCTCCACATCCACCTACAACTCCGTACGATGGGTAACGCACGTTTTATTTTCAATTTCTTCCTTGGTTTTTTTCTTTTATTTTACTTTTGACTTTGGTATGAATTTTTACTGATTTTTCTTCTTCTTCACATTTTATTTCTATTCCTCAAAGTCAGAATCTATCGCCAGATTTCACTTCAACATCATCTGGCTGTGAATTTTTTAGTTTAAATTTCGTTTGGATAAACGTCAGGTTTCGGAAATGTTTGTTCAACAATTTTTCAAGTTAAATCGAAATGTTGGCAGTGAATTAAATTGTTTAAGAAATAATTTATAGAATGAAAATATTGAGAAAATCGTGAGAAATTGCTTTGCGAGATAAATGTTTATGGAATCGAGTAATTTGTGAAGTAAATCTGAGCTTTTTGAGACTTTGAATACGATCTTCCATGATTCTTGCTCAAGAATTAATCGTAGAAATGAATCTCTTGATTTTCTCGTTCTTTACTTGCACGGAGAATCTTCTTTGTGAAGACAATAAAAGTCATGGATGCTCTAAATTAAATTCGTTTCACTGAAGAGTCAAGGAAATTTCCGCTGAAGAACGCTACAAAACAATTAATTTCCCTCCACCAATTTCCGAAATGCTCAAAAAACAATTTAAATGGGCAATTCGTTTTTCGCATTATCTTCGGAATTATAATAGCAAAATCGTTCGTATCAGAGTATTTATTATCGTAAAGTTCGCCGGTTTCGCAATTAAAATTCCTGCAATTTCAAATATTAACCTCATTATCCCCCAATTAAAAATTTTCCTCAGTACATATTTATTCAAAAAATTTCCTCGTACATCCGCTTCTAATTTTCCGTTTTAACCCAGTGGCACTCTTAAAATGTTTACATAAGTACGAAAAATCACGCACGGTTGACTCAAGAGTCCCTAATCCCGCGAGAAAGCACACACCTTTTCCCATCACTTGGCAAAATCTGTATTAAGTATGTGCTCTTCTGCCAAATCAAGCAAACTAAGACCTTAGGACTGCTCTTTTTTCCCAAAAAAATATATATCACCGCCCGAAACTTCCATTCACCGATTTCTTTCTTGTCCCCTCAAAAATACATGTACTTAAGTTCTATGTAACACTCCTCAGTGACTTTGAATGGAGTTGCACGAGATCTTAAAGTATTTAAGGACATGAGAGTGAAGAAAAGAAAAAAAAACTGGAGCAAGAAGTGAAGATGCTACCGGAGGAAGGCTCTTATGATGGAGCAAAAAAAGAAGTAAGCCGACAAAGATATTAGAGGCTACCAGATGCTCCCTCGATGAAGTGCTCCGGATTTCGATACTTGAACCGCCATCAGGAACAATCAATGGTCAAAATTTCACTTCCAACGTTATCTTTCAAGCGAATTTTTTCGATTTGCTATTTTATGTTATTCCCCTAAGTTTCAAAGCTCCGAATCGATGGTTTCCGTAGTTTAATCCTCTGGGAATTCCCCGGAACCTTTCTCTCGTGCATTCAAAATAGCGCGGGAAATTCAAATAAATATTGAGCAAAGTAGATCAACAAAGGAAAAGTTCACAAATATCCCCAAAATGCGACATAATTATTAAAATACACTTAAGTAGAAACAATCAGTGAAGTAATCATTGATTCTAAGTAATGTCCACTCGTACTTGGGAAAAACCAAGGGTAAAATATTAGGAGATAAGCCGTAGAATATTACGTGAAGCTAGAGCAAAACGTCAAGGGTTTTTCCACAATTCCCTTCTCGTTTCTTCTGTTTGTCAAGTTTTTCCCGTGTTAAAAATAAGGTAGAAGGAACTGAGGATAATCCGTACACCTGCGTGTGTCCTAATCCAGAGGCGTCTTCGACTTAGGCTTCCGCTCCGATTCGCTCACCAAGAAAAAAAAATGATACCAATCTAGATTGGGTAGTCTGGAACGATAAGAATGACCTTCACGTTTCCTCGAGGCGGTCTGTGTAAAAAAAATCACACTGATAACTTTGCCGTAATGAGCCCAACGATTTTCTCCCAATTTTTTTAACCTTGTTTTCTTCCATTTCACCTTCAGTCTCATGAAGTAAGGATATTTCAGGGCAATTTCACAGTTTATACACGTGATTCAATTTCAGGTAAACTCGTAAATCATTCAACCACCGCCAAAAGGACAAATGCACCCGCAATGTTTTGATCTCTCTCTTTCTCTCTCCTTCCCTTTCTCTGTATCCACTCAAATCCGTAGAATAATTTTCCAGCTATTTTTTCCCTCTCTTCCACTCAATTTCGAACATCAAAAAAACATTTCAACTCATACAGCCTTTTAGCAAAAATACGCTTTTTTTATATTTTAACCCAACGAAAATATGAGCTTTTGTTTGAAGATGAAAAAGATGTAATGGATACTGCGTTTTTGATGGCGCCAGGCTTTACGATCTCAGTGGTAGTATCCGTCGGGGGACAGTTCCTACCTAAGTACCTTCAAAAGAATTTTTACAGCATTTTTCAGTTATTTCCTTTTTTTTCAATGAATCACCATTTACGTAAGACCGGATGCAAACATTTTTCCGTTGTTAATCATGAAAAGTCCATCGTAAATGGAGCGAGTAGTCAATCAGAAGTTATTTCTCATTAATCCCCCGATGCTTCAATTCATATTTGATAACTTGAAACGAAGATTAAAAAAGTGAAACAATCCGGCGATTTTCCATCAAATTATTTAACTTCCATTGAAAAGTAAATATCCACATAAAAAAACAGTATGAAAACTTGAGAAGGTAACAGTGTATTCATGTGTAGAATACCAAATAGGTATATATCCTCTTTTCTCTCACATAATGCTGGAATACCTTTACCCACTGTCTCTTCTATATATGTTGAAAATCGGTCCAACGTGTATTAAAGCGACCAAAGCGTGCGCGCCAGTGGCGACGCACTCTCCGCTCCGGTTGCCCCGTTATCTCGGCACCATCTAGCTGGGCTAAAAGCTTCTCCCCATCAACCTCCTCACAACGTTTCTTCCCCTTTTATCCTTTTTTACCTCCTCTTCTTCTTCTGGCCATTCTCTTGTTCTCTCTAGTTCATTCGGTCTATTTTTTTGATTCTCCTCTCTCTCATTCCTCCTTCACCTTTGATTCTTCTTTTCTCTTTTCACTCGGAGAGACCAAAACGACACACCAACCTCTTTTACACTCATTGCTGAACATCTTCGATAAAACTCCCTCCTCTTTTTTTTCTCTCCATTCCGTGATATTCCAATTGTTTCTTGGAGAAGAAAAAAAAAGAGGAGAAGCTGTTTCTCACCTCACCAATGACGGACCCAGTTAGTAACATGCTGTTTAACTTGTTACTAACTTGTTTTTTTAATGTTTAACGTTTCTTCCTCTCAGTCCGCGTCTACCAAACAATTTCGTACATCATTCGACTAATTTTTTCGGCATTTATTGTTATTATTCAATTAATAAAATTAGGGCGAATTGTTTGATCATTGTTTTTATTCGCTTTTTGCGTGATTAGTGCTAATGAGAAATTAGTAAATTCATTAGTTTAATTTTTTTTCTCTTACTGCCTGTATATGTATTTCCAAGGGGTGTCAGCCAAGCCCGGGAAAGGCCCAAGGATCGATACGACACGTCCGCGCAAGTCCACGAGACAGGCATTGGTCTCCAATCTCCACGTGTTTCAGAGAATAAAATGAATAAAAATAAAGAGAAAAAAAATAGCAGGCTTTTTCAGATCTTTTTTTTGTTACTCTGTTCGGTTAAAAATGAAATTATCTGGGAGGATAGTGCAAAGTAAAGTAGAGAAGGTAATTTTATTTTTGGAATGAATAGAGAATTTTCGATTTAGAAGTGATGAAGAGTAAAGTTATACTCGACTACTCGAGTATTCTGATAATTTGATTGAAATAAATTTTTTATTATTAGATCAAAATTTAATTTTACGTTAAAGTATCAAATTGAATTCACAAACTCTGATTATACATTTTATATGGATAATTATTTATGAAAATATTTTAGTTTACGGGAATTTAAAATGTTTTAATAATTCAATGTTCAGAATTAATTTTTTATTTACAATTCTGATATTTTCAAAAGGAAAACTTTATTCCATATTTTATCATATTAAAAATCAGTCTATATTAGTTTATTTATTATTAAAAAAGAGAAAAGTACAATTATAAAAAAATACGTTTGACAGTTTTCCTATAACTTCCAAGATATCAGATTTTTAAGAAAAAATTTTTTATTTAATATCCGATACGTCACAATTTTTTATTATTTTTTTCTGTCTCACGTGAATATACGAATAGTGGAGAAAAAAAAATCGAAAAAAAGAGGTCGGCAATCTTTTGATCTGTTAGAATGCATTGGAATCACGAGCCACAAGACACACCTGCATTCTGCCACTGAGGCATGTGTCAAGAGTTACAACGGGTCTATTTACAATAGGAGAGCAGGCAGAAGGGGGTTATATATCGGGGTGTGCCTCTTTTCATTCGAACCGTATCAGAATACAAAGTTGAATGAATTCTTTAATCCAAAGATTTTTTAAGATTATATGCTCGCGGAATTTCTTTTGATCAACTTGTATGTATCAACGTCTTTCCTTCATTCAAACATATGACGAATATTTCCATTAATTCTTAACTCTTCATTCATTTTCTTCATAGTATTTTGCGAGTATCTCAAAAATTGTTGGGTTTATGAGAATTTATCAAAAGATTCTCCTCACAGCCCATGAAATTTTCTATTAAAAAGGTCTCATGGCGTTTTCCTTTAAACCAACACTGGTGAAAATTTTTGTTTTAATTTTCCGTGTCGAATCCTGGAATTTTAAACAAGTAACATTCATATTGAAATTTCAGGGAATATCGTTATTGGAAATTCCAGTTTTCCATTGATTTCAAAATAATTTCGCCAGAACATCCATGAAAACTGACAATTTCAGTTAAATTATTCCGTGTAAATTTCGTTAAGGATGTTGAGCGAATTTGAAAAAATAGTAAAACTCAATTTGGAAAAATTGATAAAATCCCATGGATTTTTTAAATAATATGAAATATGATAAAAATATCATTAAAATTTTTAAGAGATTAGTTCGAAAAATATTCATCTTCTCCTTTAACTTTTCAAAAGTACTTCAGTAATTTTTCAGTCGCCATAAAAATATCCCGTGGTTACTGAAAAGCTTCGGTAATTTCTGCGAAAGAATTCTCTCTGTGAGATCTTTTTTGTTGCCTATAAAACTCTGCAAAAAGGGTTTCTTAATATTTTTCACTAAACTCAGACGCTTCGAGAATATTGAGAATATAAACTGCATGACATCTTTGAAATTATCTCTCTCCATCATTTCACTACTTTTCTGTGGCCTGAAACGTAAAAAACTGACGTTCTTTGGATAAAGCTCCATGTTTTGATGCACTGCCACGCTTTAGGAGGGTGGTTGCGCGAAAAAGCGCGGTAATATGCCCCAGTTACATTTAAAAATTTTACAGGAATTTTTATGAGACATGTATCGGAAATTTTTGTCGTATTGTTTGTATTTTTGAAAATACAGAGCAATAACGTTATTTTTATTCTGTACTCAAATTTTCGTGAAGAATTCCCAGTTTCATAGGTCAGTGCAATAAAATTAAGACAAACCAGCATTAGTGAATACTCGCATCAATTGCAATTCGTCATAAAAAAAATAATTTAAAAAGATGCATGTCCAATAAAAGTATAAAAATATTACAGTTTATTTTACAGTCTACCTCAATATAATTCTAGACTTCTCCAAATTGCAATATCAAATTTCTGAGCTGAGAGAAATTCACTACTCAATTTAAGAGAAAAAATTAATTAATTCAATTAAAAATATCAATAATATTCGCCGGAAATAAGCTTCATGAATTTACGACGAAATTTCCATTATCCTAGACTAATGGAGAATAGCAATTGATAATGGATTATCTTCTCATAATTCCCGTTAATTCAATATTCGATTGGATTATTTTGATGTCATAATCGAAATATCCTGCCTGGGCTAATCAGATCCTCATGAATGGAATTTTTTATCGGATGGCGAATTACAGGCTAATAAATGCCAGTAAAAGAAAAAAAATCCTCACATCAATTTTGAAAGTTGATAAAAAATTCAACGCGTCATTGGTGGGACGAGCATTGAGAATTAAAAAAAAAGGAAAAAAAGAGAGGAGGATTGAGAAAGAGGTAGATCCGGTAGCTGATTTAGACACGCATTGGGTTGCGATGCCCAGCGGGGCCCTGTCATTATAAAAGAGCCGGTTCAGGCCATTTAAGTAACCATCCGAGTGTCGTTGTTTTGTAGTGGTCATCGGTGCACGGTTATGAATTTAGTAGATTCGTGAGTAGACACTGTCGACTACTGATTCTATTGTTTTTTTAATTCATTTCATTCGGATGCTTTGAAAGAGTTTTTAGGGTGATAATTCGAGAATTTTTGATACAAAATAAATTAAAAATCTGGGATTCTCCGGTTCGAAAAGATAAATCTTTAAATATCTCGACGAAGCAATTTTTGTGACTACCTTTTTCGTAAAGAAAAATTAGAACTCCAGAAAAGTCCATTACGAAACTTTTTTACGAGATGTTTTGGAAAAAAGTCATGGCAACACAATTATCCCATTTCATTTTTAAAATAAAGATCTTTATTCGCCTTTGATTCAATCCCCAATGAGAAAGCTATGTATCAAACATTACCACGTAAAACATAAATTTCATGATACATAGAAAATTCGAAGAAAATCTTTGTTGAGAAGGATAAAAAGTATTGTGGGCGTACGGAAGAATTATTATGCAGCATCGTAATATTCTCCGAATTTTCAATTCCGCGGACAGCTTTACGTTTCATGCATTTATCTCTATTTTTCTCTTCGTGCATTAACGAAAAAAAAAAAAATTAAATTGATATATGATGAATGTATGTTCTTGAAAATAAAATGAATGTGAATTCTCATGGGTATTCATTGTACGTTGAAAAAAGCGTAAAATTTTTCGCACCCCAAATAAATGTCTGCAAATACCCTCCTTCGCCCCTGGTTCTTGCCTACCAAATAAGAACGCACGGATGCGTCGGATAATTTAAATAAATGGGTAAAAGTGGCGTGGCCAAAGTCAATGCGTATATCGCGTGCACCAGTGACTAATTGACCGCAGAACAGTACAGTACAGCACAGCATAGATTAAAAAGCAAAACGAGAGGGAGGAAAAATAATACATATATAAAAAGAGGGGAAGGATGACCAGTGGGCACGGAAAGGGGATGGCCCAGTTGATTCCTGTGTATGGAACGTGCCATCAACACGCGAATCCCAGTTAATTACTAAATCATTCTTTCTTCTTTTTTTCAAATTTCTTAACTCTACATTTGTTCACTTATTTTGCTGATTATTTATCCATAAATTTGCATTAACATATCGCAGTTGTTACTGTTATCATATTAGTTATATGGGTTAAGCAAGTTTATTATCGTTGAGATATTTTTATTTTTACTAACGGCACGTGCCGCCAGTAGTTTATCTCGTATCTCTGTACCAACTGTTAATATTTATGGACTACTATGTTTGTTGTGTATTAGTGGATGGAGTGGAGGCAAAAAGCGGATAAGTCTTGCGATTATTTTTAATAATTCGGTAAACATTTTTAAGTAATCACAATGCTGATAAAAATTCGTGATTCCTTTTAAATTTCATCGTTAACGTCGGGAAATTTATGCTGAGAAATAATAGAATACAATTCATATTTTTTGAGAAAATCTAACTTTATCTCCTGTCGAAAACTTTTAACGCAATAAAAAAATCCGAAACTGATTTTTAGTTCGTTGTCACGAAATTAAATGGGAATAAATGTTTTCCACTCTCATTTCTTTTAACCTTCTTCAAGCTTTCAATTTTTTTCATGAAAATACTCAGTTCGTCATAAAGCCATCAATGAGAGACATCTCCAAACCCCAGAACTGAAGTGGTAACATCGTAAAAATTGAGATATGTACAGACTAAAAAAAAGTTAGAATAAAAATAAGAAAAAAAATAATTTAGTGGCACAAGGGGGGCACGTGAGTTGTTCAACAGCTGGCTACCTCGGCCATATGGCTCCTGGCTCGATCGTCTCCTCAGTTTTCACCCTCCCTCACCTCTCTTTCTCTCTCTCCCTCCAGCGATCCCACCCCCGCGTGTATGTGCATCCGATAAGAGATTGTGACAGCGATAAGTGTGAGCCTCCTCCTCGCGTTCTATTCAAAAATTTACCAGTGTTTGTGTGCGCTTCCTGGTCTCTGTCAATACTCACGAAACAAATCCCGTAGGTTTTTTTTCACTTGGAATAGTGGATGAATTGTCGTTCCACTTCTGTGGAGCTGAGCCACCCAATTTTACGGTACGAATGAAGTGCCAGGGCATTGATGATACTTGAGGCATGAAGGAATTGATTTTTCATTTGAAACTGATGATTTTTCATAATTTTTTATTTCAATATTCCCATAAAAATTCCGCGACATTTTTTAAAACTTTTCGTTTATTTTTTTTCATTGTTTGAAAGAATGATTCATTTGAACGGTGAAAATAAATGGTAATAATAAATTACATAGTGAACTGGACGATGAGTTTTAATCACAATCGGAAGGGTCACTTAAATTTACAGGAAAGCTTTTGTACATTTCGGGGGAACATAAATATTTTCCACTACAATGGTTAAAATAGACTCGCAATTCTCTCTCTCTCTTCCTTCCACTTTGCTCTTTTTTTCTTCTTTTCTCGAGTGGCCACGTGAGACCCCAAGTGACCGCTCTTTTCTTCCTCAGTACACAGAGTGGACCGTCGCCGGAAGTAGAATTTCAGTTTCTTCCGGGCACGCGACCCATCACGGCAATTAATTCACTTATGTTCTTACGATTGTAATTATTTTTCATTGATTTTTCAATCGCGAAAAATTGACTAATTTTCTTCGTTCCCTTCAATTTTCATCGAGTGGAGTAGAATTCTTGATCACTTATCGTGAACATTTTTGGCGGCACCAATGACTCCCGTGGGGAAAAGCACGATGCACTCCATAGAAAAAGAGGGGGAGCGTTTCGGACGTTCCAGAAAAGGGGGCTCGATAGAAAACAACACACTCGCCTTGTATTTTCGCGAAGAGACGCCGCGGCCACGTGGCTTGGTACAGAGTTTTTGTTGAAATTCATTGTCACTGACACGTGACCTCCAATCAACTCGACATTGTTGTAACTTTGACTTTATACGAATATTCTTCGAGCCAAGTGTCAAGCGAAAATAAATGGCTACAAAATTTCATATTGAGTGTAATCATAGTATTATATTAACATTTGAAAATCGGAAGAATTCTTACAAGTGAAATGAAGGTGACACTGTAATTATTGAACTTTCGAAATTTCAATGATTTTAAAAAATTGAAAAATCACAATACAATCCATTCTACCCCAATAGTCTTCAGGATGATGCAAAGAATAAAAATCGACTGATGAAATTGTTTTTTAAATGAATTTTCTAGAATATTTTTCGGCAGAAATAGTTTTGCCTTTTGTAACTCAAAATTTTTGAATTTAATGAGTCAATTGTGCTCCAAAATCACTTTGCGATTAAATACCTCATCAACTAAAGAAGATCAAGAACTTTATGTGATGACAGAAATTAGGCTATCCCTTCCATTCTCCGGGATATTTCAAGAAACACCCATTATCAAAATTCTTCACAGAAAACTAGGATTAGAATGTAACACTTCAGCTTACAGCAGTTTAGAGGTAATTGTCGCTCAGCTTAACCACGTTTCCAACCAACCAAAATCTCCCCAAATTAACCAAACAATCCATAAATGTTGCTACTGCAAATATTTTATTTAACAAAAAAAAACATCGCAAATTTTCTTCTCTCATTTGATTGTGGTCGAGTAACATTCTTTGATAGGCAGTAGGGAACTGTCAAATGACGCGTGGCGATATAGCGCTAGCCACGCGACGCCTAATTTACGGTACCATGACGTCACGTGTCGCGCACACGGATACGGATGTAACCCCGTCGATAAAATCCCCACATGAAAAAAAGTGAAAGAAAAACGAAACTCCATGCAAGTTCCTCAATCTACCCATAAACACATCCCACTTATTCCACACTCTTGTACTAACATATTTTGTGGTCATATATTTTTCAACACAATGAACACTTTATCGCACACATACGATCGCTTCGCCTTTTTTTTCTCCTTCGTGCTTTTTTTTTATTATTCGTAATATTTGTGTGGATGTTACGAGAGTATTTCCGGTGGTACGCGTGCACAGTGAATAATTAGCCAATTGTGCTGTGTGTGGTACCGCAAGAACCGGAACTTTACTATCAATATTTTCATCCGCAATGCCACGCCTACAAGTCTGCTCTTTTTTTCTTCTATCGATCATTCTTCTTTCCGGTTTTTTGAATCATTTTTTTTTTTTGGTATTTAGGGATTGATGGAGTCAATGGCTTTTCCTTTTGTTGTCGATTCTCGTTTGTCAAATTTATTCAATCGAACGTAAAAGTTCTTTTAGTGATTGATAAGAATGATGAGACTGGAAAATTAACGAATCAATGATTTTATCTTGAAAATTATTGAGGAAAAATTAATTATTCTGGGAGAATGTGGAAGAAAATAAACATTTCGATGAAAAAATCGGAGATGAAATTTTTTCAATGATTACATTGAAAAGTTGACGAAATTTTCGTTGGAAAACGTGTCAGAATTGATTTTAGAGAATTTTTGAGCAATTTAACCTACCCCGCCAAAATTGAAGACTCAATCTTTTTCATTTTCGAAAATTTTCGTTCTTTTCGGAACATGTTCGATACTAATCGTCATAGCGTAAAAAATCAAAAACCAGTTCAAGGGGGAAATTCATTTGCCAGCGATTTAAGTGGTTTTGATTCCTTTTTTTCTCATTTTTAACCCTTTTACTGCGATGAAATTAATAGAATTTCCCCACTTAAATTATAAAAAAAGTTCTCATTCTTTTTTTATCTCAACAAAAAACAAAAATCCCACGCTC
>JABSMS010015867.1:0-12199 GCA_018902275.1 Aleiodes sp. PSUC_FEM 10030003
TGACCAAAAATTCGAATTTACAAAGAAATAAAAAAAATTAATTTTGACACATGTATTTTTACTAAAATTTCCTCAGCTTTCCAACGGAATCATCAGAAAATCTCTATCTCGAACCGTTCAATTCGAGTGTCCATTTTACGCCAACTTTCCCTAAGTTTATATATCAATCTACAGATTAAGATGTGAAAAATGGACCTTAGAAGGGAAACGGACGTATTGGATTTCAGTTGGAATTTGAATATTCTACGTGATAAAAATCAGTTGAGAGTAGAGAGAATATTTGAGATTGGCCACTGACCACTATCACCTCGGCGTTCCCTACAACTTCATAGCGTGGATTTTATGAGAATGATGAAAAATTTATTTCGTTTTTTTCTAGATAATACCACTACCAAACAAATAGAGAAATAAATAAGCTCACCCTCGCTCGGCTATAATGGAAATTTTTTCATTGTTGGTGTGCAAAGTCTTGCAATTTTTTTTACCCTCCCTTTCGTTTTATGAGGACCTCAGTGGCAAAAAGAGAGCAACCCCCTAATGAAAATTATACCACAATATAAAAACGAGAAAGGAAGGAAAAAAGGAGACCTATTCACCTCTCTTACCCTGCATTAATTTTCTGTGCATTTCTGCCCTTTGCCCTTTATCTAAGTTAATGGTAGCTTCAGTTTTAATCCCGAGAACTCGATATAACTTTTATTTTTGTTGCATTCACAGTGCTAACTACAATTTCATGCCAATAATAACTCGATTCCAGTACTGTTGATGACCAATTATTGGTCATCCACTTGTTACCATTGTTTTACGCGTTTTTCTCCCATTCACCTTTTTATTTTTCACTTTTTCAACGATAAATGAATTCTGTCCCATTTTTCACCCATTATCCCCAATTTTTGTCATCCATCAAATCGAATACTGAATTATTGGAAATTATATCATAAAATTCCATGATATTATAATGGAAATTAGTATTGAAGAGGCGAAGAGACATGGTTCATTTTTATTTCTGAACTTTTTAAAAAATATCCTGGGATGAAAGGGAAAGGAAGTTCTCATGGAAAATTTTTTTTAAAGCAGAATGAAACATACAAAAAATGTTCCCATAAATGTTTCGTATTTTTATTGGATTCCGGGATATTCTCCAAAAAAAGACTACGGAGCTGAATCGCCTCATTTCGTTTTACCCCTATGTTGAAATACTTCAAAAAAACAACCGAAACATCACTTTATATACGAACATGGCAATTGACAGTAGAGTGCCATGAAAAATTCCAAAAACCGAGTGGCTTTTTCCCTCATTCTGGAGACCAGGGCTGAAGGTAGCCATTAGAAAAAAAAACAAAAATGGAAAATCGAGAATCAAGAGGTACCCTACTACTACTATGCGCTACAGCCAATTCCCATCGCATATACTTCGGTAAAATTTCGAAATTGCCAGAGGGGTTTTAGGTACATAGAGTCGTGGAATTACAGGATGTGCATATTCATAGTGGCTTTCATGGAAAAAGAGGGAGAGAAAAAATTCGAGAAAAAAAATAGAGTGGTAACTTTGATGGTGAGAACGAATCGATATGTAAAAGCCATTCTTCTGTATTTTCACAGGGACAACAATTTGATATTGAAAAAGTTAATAAAAAAGTGTAGAAAATAAAAACTGTCAACGTAACATTGATTGATGTGAACTAAAAATGCCTTGCATCATCTCACTATGATTTTTCAGACGAAGATTTAATTATATGATAAAACAAAAAATTACTTTTGATTAAAAAATAATCATATAACTGAAATGTAATTAAGGAATTCAAAGATAAAATGCTGAGTGACGTGATTGGATAGTAAAGTCCATCAGTTTCATTTATATAGAATTTTGAAATGAAAGAAAAAATATGAATGATAGACATATCCCATGTATTTATTTGAAGTTATACACATTCACACACACAGTTGTATCGCAGAGCAATGATATTGGCCTCAACAAAATAATGAATAAATTGAGCGGGTACAGCAATAATAAACTATAATCGTCCACCGTAAACCCATGATTCACATTCCATTATCCCATTAGAGTCAATGAAAGCCCCCCGGACAAGATACATCACTTGGAGCTGGTTAGATCTCGAGAGTCTTCCAACATGTGTGTCCCTTAGCGTCAGTAGACAAACTGCTTCTTTTATTTCCTCTTCTTATCATCGGATCTCCAACAATTTTCAAAAATACCTGACATTCGATTGCAACAATTGAAACATTCAATTAATTATTAATGTCATTTGCCTTACTATTCATTTTATTGGACGAAGAGAAAAAAGCTCCATTGCGAAATTTCTAATTCAGAGTTATTTCCACAAATGCTGTCTGCTAGGCGCCAGTGACGACGAGAACTCGAAGGACATTACGGAGTTAACCCCCCTCGTGACACATCCCTCTTACTAACGTCAATGTTACTCACGGTTAATTACAGCAATTCTCCTGAATACCGTGTTCGATCCACCACTAACTCTATTCTCACACTCGCATATATTCGTTTGTTACTCTTTTTTTTCTTCCATTTAACATTTGTTGTCACTCACATAAGGACCTCGTAAATATCAGTGGTGCCTCGATGCCGCGCCTAGTCCTCTGGAATCGATTAAAAATAGAATCGACTGAGTAAACTCGAATTAAAATGAACATTCATACTCATGCTCTTTTATAAAAGTGTCAATTGAAAGATTCATTCGATTTAAGCCCTTGGTATAATGAAATTGAAAATTATGAAAGAAAATTGTTCTTCATAATCGTTACAAAAGTAATGGTATATCGTCAAAACAATCGGGGCAATCGGAAGAACCAGAAATTTTTCATTACAATTAATTGTGGAGAAGTTGAATCCTCGATTTTTTTAAAAATTTATTCTTTATTTCTGAAATTGAATGAGAGGTGTTGAATTTCATGAGAATCAGGCATTGGACCATAGCTCTTGTATATTTCGTTAAAAATAATTTAAAAAAAAATGGATGGAAAATTATTCCAGCTTTCATACGCACTCAACCCAAATACGCTGGAATAATTAGAATTGGAGGTATTCGCGAATTTGATGAATATTCCGAAAACTCGTAATAACAATGGAGAACGAAGTAAATGCCTTTAAAAAAATTGACAAATTCAGTTTCCCGCATAAATGCCATGGTCAATTTCCCTGGCTTCGTAATAGGAGAATGAGCTAAATTCCACCTCTCAAATTTCTATTAAGGTTTTCATTTCACCCCAATTTCAAGCGCCCAAAGAACGAACTCAACTGAAATTTCACCATATATAAATTCATTTCCTCATAACTCCTCTCATTATTGCGATTGAAACAGAAGCGTTAAACTTTTAATGGAAATATAATTTCATTCATTTACTCAAAATTCAACAAAAGTTTTTCAATAAAACACCCATAAACGTTCGCGTTTACGAGCACACGTTAGAAAATAATTTGCCTCCCCCTGTGTGAGTATTAACTCGCATATAAATTGCTGTTTAAGGACCGTACGGGACTCTTGTTGCGCAGACTCTTGATTGTAATGTGCACAGTCAGAAAAAGAATAACGAGGGAGATTAAAGAAATGAAACAAAACAAAAAATGAAGCTGACATTAAACAGGGAAAAGCAAATTTTTCTTTTTTTCCATAGCTTACTCTGATGATTCCATTTGTTACGGCATAAATAAATAAAATTACAAGAAAAAAAAAGAGGAAACTTTGTGAAACCGATTTGTCACATTCAAACAAAGGATAATGATTGCAAAAGAAAAATTATGATTCATAGAACAAGAAGAAAACAAATGAGAATAAAAGGTAAATAGCATTAACAGTTATTTGCATTTTGTTGAAAATTCACGTGGTATGTATCAACGCGACTCGTTGAATCTTACAACCCGTTGTGTTATTCACAGTGAAACGAGTTTATGCATCAACGTTTATTTCTAGAAAGTCATCAAGTTTATTCAAGAGTAAGGGGGTAATAGTAGGGAGATAAAATAATAACGTAAATAAAAAATAAAATAAACACATCTCTAATGTAATAAGACGAGAGAAGTGTCGGCTGATAGTGTTGGAGTAATGAGTTTCTTGATGAGAATCATCGCGTCAGGATTTGATATCGATTTTCCTCAGGAGATGGATAAATAGAAACGCTGAAGTTTACAAAGCAAACATATTGATCCCTTTTACACCGTCGCCCACTCATTTTTCTTTCACGTTTTATTTTTTTTCTAATTATTTCCTCTTTTGTATACATATCTAAAAGAAACCACTTCTGATCGATTTTTCTACTGCATTTCTGCTACACGAGTGACAGAATGAAATTTTCATTGAAAATATTAATGCTTTCGATTCGTGGGAATGACATCAGAAATATTTTTACGAAGGGTTGAATTTAACTTTATTTTTCGTGGAGTGAGTAGAAGGAAATAGAAACATGAAAAGACGAAGAAGCGAAATGAAAACAGTTTCCTAAATTATGCTGAAAGTTGTATTACATCGTTCTCCATCGTATCGGATGATTGATCGTATGACTTTTATTGAATGAGATCGCCAGTTGATCTGAAATGTCCATTTCAATTTTTTTCTCAATTAACTCAAGGAGTTCTTGATTGCCCGAAGTTTATTCGACTCGAAATTCGAACTTTAATGATGGATTAAATGCGGAAATTTCTCATGTACCAAAAAGGAACCTTCTCCGCTTTTCCATTCAATTTACGTTCATCTGTATTGCTCAAGTGCTGATTACTGTTTATTCAACTGTGAATTTCCTTGCGATTATACGATAATGAAAAACAAAAAAGTATAATTACTGTTCACATAATTTTTACGTGAAAATTCCATGAGAATGAAAATTAGATAATTTTAATCCTACTATTCATTTTTATCATTTTCCTCCACTTTATTATTTCTCGAAAAGGAGAGATTTCGTACGCAGTACGTGCTACTGAAATAAAACCACCGGAATACCACTATAATTCAACATTTTTAATAATCTTCATAGCATTTCCAGTGTTTTATCCACAAGTTTTTACGGCTGACCCGTGGAAGGGTATTTCCACTTCGTAGAATCCTCATAGCATGAGTTCAACGGATAAAACAAAATTCAAGCGAATAATATTCAATTATTCCGATATTGAAATCGAAAATTTATTCCTCGTGAAGGCGAAAATTATTTCTACCGTGAAAATTTAATTTCATCATTTCATTTTCTTTTAATATGAAATTTTAAAAGTAACCAGATTGTCTTATCGCACTGAAAACTCTCTCTCTCTTTCTCCGTCCCATCCGCACAATCAAGATTGTGTATTTTATCTTGCAGAATGAAAAAAGCGAAGAGGAATAAGAAAATATCGAATCAGAACTCACTGCTGGGCGTTTTCCGACTCATTGCCTGTATATGTCACCCCTTAGAATTCCAACAACGTGCGCATCCCCCCTCTCTGTCCAAGTATTCTGTCATCTTTCAAATCGTTTCACGTTCTCCAGGGATCCAATGGAACTGGCCTCTTTTTTGCGTTGTTTTATTTCTGTCTCATTTCTTTTTTTTTCCTTTTCTTCAACTTTTTTCATTCTGTGGAATTCTTCCCCCATTGGAGTTTTCCTCCTTTGAATTTTTTACACTTCAGTGTTACAATAAAAGGATGAATCCGGTACATTTCCACTGTGGCCATTTGTATTTGCCCATTTGTAAATTATACGAATGTTCCTATGCCGATTGTATAAATTATGATTATGGTGGATTTTCATGTAATTGAGATGGCGCAAATGATTGAATAATTGCAGTTAATTAGTTAGTCACGTTTGCGAAAATACATGTGGGTGTTGAATTTCCACTACGTTTGTGCAATTTGGATGATATTTGCTGGGAATTTATATTTGTTGAAGAGAGTAAAAAAAATAAAGTACTGTCGACAACAGAGAGAGGGGGCCTTTGAGTAAAACAATTCATGTATCCAGTGACGCTGAATGATTGATGTTCGGTCTCCGTCAAAGGTATTGTGTACTGTCATGTACGTTACAGTACACACCACAGGGATATCCGTAACAGAGTTTAAGGGAATAATAATAACACAATTGAACCAAACGCGAGATTCATCCCTACGCGATGCACTGATGTGGAATTAAAAAAATATTGTTTTTACAAATTTTAAATTATTTCAGTGTTTTTTTTTCCCAAGTGATTAAAAAAAATTTCCGTGTATGAAAGATAATAAGATTGGCAGGTGTAAAAAATCGCTGACAGCGGCAAAAATTGTGGCCCCATTTTTTCTCATTATAATTTTTATTCTTACTGGAAAAAATGTGCGGGTAAATCTCACGGTTATTTCCTTTTAGGCTCTTCATATATATCTACTTTTTTCTTCTGTTTTTTTTTCATTCTTCCTTTTTTTGTCTCGTTTTCCCACTACACACTTTCTCGCAGTTCATCTTACTGTCAAGAATGGTATACTCGTTTTCACAGAAAAACACCAACTGCCATGCAAGTTTCACCACAGCTTCCTTGTATTCCTCATTGTCTTTTTTTCTTATTTTTTCCGTCAACGCATCTCAGTAAAAAAAAATTGATGCTCCAATTCCTTAGCTTTTTTCTTCAGTTACGTTAATTTTTTTTTCCCTCCCTTGACATTTTACGTGCTCTCTCTTCATTTTTTTGTACCTTGTCCTTACAATTCATGGTGACAGGATTTTACTTTTAATGTTGAGTTTCACCTTTTATGAAAGAAATTATGATAAATTTGCCTTCAGCATTTAATAATTAATGAGAAAATACTATCAAGACTATGAAAAAGTTGACTGATAAATTGAAATTAATTTGATGAAGGAAAACAATTTAATCTGTACAGAATAATTTTGTAATTCCATTAATTATTATAATTTTGTTATAGAACTTTTCAGAAGTGCAGCAGAGGCTGGACCTTTTGACATCGTGAAGCTTCGTAAGGGCGATAAATTGCTCAACATTTCGCCTCATTTACCAGGAAATACACCAGAGGAACCCTACGTATTACAAGTAAGTTTGAAATTGAAAAAAGTCAAAAGATGAATTAAATTGGAGCTAAAAGATAAATTAAATGGAATTCTCATTAAACTGTCACACTTAATGGATTATTCCTGTCACATAACGCACGTCATCTCTGCCAATAGCGCAAAAAAAAACTCGATGCACTCGAAACTATTAAATATCGGAAAGACTCTGGCCATCTCTCTGTTCGTGAGCCAATCGATGATGTTATTCTAGACACGTTGAAGCGTGCTTCCGAGCTTTTGTACGTGGTTGATCGAGAGTGTCGCATTTGAGGAGGATGAAAGTACTATAGCGTCATGGGACTTTTCGAATCCCTCGATACATCCATCTATTTTCACGTTCGACAATGCCTATTCACATTTCTTGTTTATTACCTCTATTTGAATTGAAAAAATTTCATTGTGATGAGAAAAAGGAAGGAAGAATATATGAAAGAAGTTGCTTTCTATGAAGTTCCCAATAAAATACAACTAGAGGGGCGTAGTTGCTCGCTCGCTCACGAATTGAGGTGTATTAGTAAATATACATTAGAAAAGGTTTGACTAAAATCTAATCAGCGGTAATCCACATTAAAACATTTCGATTGCAGCATTGATCATTCCAATTGCATTATTGATTAATGAGAAACCGTGAATGAAAAATTGGTCACATACACACACACACACACACACACACATACACGCATAATCTTGAAAATTATCGAAAAACGTTGCAGACGTCTCAAAACATGAAGATCTTTGAAAAAATCGATTTTTCATTTTCGGAGTCAATACAATAACTTTCCTTACGAGAAGCTAGTCATCGGGAAAGTACAAAACTCAGTAGTTGAGCGGCAACCATAATTATTTTCACAACACAAAAAAGAAAGAATGAAAAAAAGAAGTCAGTGAAATTTTTGTTTCCCCCTCCCATTCCGAGTTATCACTGATCACTTCAATATTTAATTGAATTTCTCTCAACAGATTGTTGGATCACATCCGGCATCATCAGGAATGATTGACGCAGACTTACTGAGAGAACTGGAGAGACGTATATCATCCCTAGAACGTGAACTCCGGGTTCACCAGACAACAGTATTGTCCGAGCCATCGGTAGCAGCTCTCAGAGAGTTAAAACACCAAATGGACGCATTCAGAAATAAGCTTGAAACCACTGAGCATCTTAGTTGGCTTGGTAAGCTCCTTTTCATTTTCCTTCTTGAATCTATCTTGATAATACTCGAAAAAGTAATATTGCAACATTCAAAATTCATAAAACAAAATTGAATCAACCGATAAAGGTGAAGCCCTTGCTCAAGCTTCTTATTGAATGGATTATTGCTTGTATTCAATATCGATATTGAATTTCCTGACTATTATTGGGAATTGGAGGAGAATTGCCAATTCAAATCTCTTTCGAAGCACGTGGAACAACTTAATTGTCAATCTTCCATCCTCTTTTATTATTTCTTTCTATTAGAGTAAATATTGAATGGTTTTTCTGGGTAAGTCTATTCCAATTCTATTAGATAGTCATCAGTAAATTTGTACTAGTTCCTGATGACGAACTGCAGAAAGGTTCAATATGTCTACAAGTAGTTATCCCAAGACTCGGTTTGATTCAATTGAATAGAAATGAAGGTGAAGGAAAGAGTATACGACGATTCAATTGACGGGACTACGTATATTCCAGAGGAATGACAGATATACGATTGTGCAAACATTGCAGACTGCCAGAAATCCGTGTGCCACTGAATAAATATTTACACGCGAGCGCTCCAGTACTATTCCTATGCCAATGGAACTAGCCAAAAACTTTAACTCGATTTACCATGAAAATTTTCCCACGCATTGCAGTTCAATGAAAAGAATGAAGATTTGATTTTTATTTCTACACTTTTTATAAATAGAGATAAAATTGCGATAATTTGCAAAATCCCAATGGCAATTTTTCGTTAGATTTCGAGGTATCTTTAAAAATCTTTATTTTAAGTCAACATCTGAAAATCTGAAAAAATTCCCCCGTTCGGAAATAAATTCAAATTAAATATAAACTTTTATTACATAAATTCAGAGTGAATTATCTTCTTTCTTTTCGTCTCTATACAGGATTCTATAAAAAACTACCGGGACCTGTGTCCTCAGAGGCCTGTAGGAGATTGCAGTACCGACGGAAGAGTGACACAGTGAAACGCCAAGTGCGCGAGGAGTTTCTCAAGATCTGGTGAGTTTTCTATATACGAGTATATAAGAGGAAATGGAAAAAATACTTAATATTACGTTCTACGGGATAAAATTAACTCCGGGAAAATTTCTGGCTTCTTTTGCCTCTGCCTTGGGGTAATATTAAATTCGAAATAAAACCTGAAAGAAATGAATTCAACAACTTTATATTGAGATGATTCTCAAACTTTTATTCGTGAAGCATTATAAACTTCATGTTCGTCATTTGA
Organism: Aleiodes sp. PSUC_FEM 10030003; assembly: GCA_018902275.1. Classification (NCBI taxonomy): domain Eukaryota; kingdom Metazoa; phylum Arthropoda; class Insecta; order Hymenoptera; family Braconidae; genus Aleiodes; species Aleiodes sp. PSUC_FEM 10030003. The sequence continues at coordinate 9,461 of JABSMS010015867.1, forward strand.
TTTTTAAATAAAAATATCCTCTTACATTTCATCTAATGCCACTATTTAATCATACGGAATATGATGAAAAAAATCTTTTTTCCTTGTTTCTTAGTTTTCAAGTTTCATGTTTGAGAATGAAAGCATAAAGTCAGTAATTCAGATTAGCTGTTCTTTTTTCTACAAACAATAGTATTATTTTATTATCATTGCCTCTTCAGATCCATTCGATTAATGATCGAGACATTGAATAGCTCCGTAATATTCTCTGCAAAACCATTCAACAATGGTAATCTATGAGAGTACCTCTTATCACGAAATCCCTAAAGCACTGCATTGATGTGTACTCCCAGTAAGCCATTTTCATCCTCCTAATCATGTCAAAATCCTTTTCTAATTAACCAATAGCTTCCAGAAATAATAATTATAGTCACGTAATATGCCTATTCACTGTTTCTAGTTTATTCAATTGAATTGCCAAGATTTAATTCTATCAAGCGAATTGAAGAGCAAACTTTTCGCCAATTTCGTTTAGGAGGGTTATTGGAGAATTGAGAAACTCGAGATGCATAGGAGAGTCATGTCCATTGGATGATTCATTGGATTGAAATGGCTATTACTAATACTCTCTCCCAGAGTGATCGAAGAGTTGCACTCGCTTCTGCAAATGCATATACCCTTCGATATCTGTAAGATGAATGGATTGTAAGCTTTGATCGATCTGTGAACCTCTCTAGACACAAAATTGATTTTAGAGGTGTACTTGGAAATTGATGAAGTTCGTTACCTTGATTATTCATTGTTCCAATGTATTTATCTTTTATTAATTTTTTTGGTGATTGATTCCCATTGAATTGGCAATTGTTCGTGAATAAACGAGAAATTGATTCAATAATCTATGATTACTTTTGGTTATTCAACGGATTTTTATGAGTGAATGGAAAATTTCGTTGAGAGATGGAAAATTCTTGGAGGGTCATTTTCTAAAGCATATAAAATAAATGGAGTGGAAAGTAACAAGAATAAAGAAGAAATATCCTGGAAAAATACATCAGCATCCTTACGAACGTCAACGCTGGCGGTTAAAGTCCTTCCGGATGGTTGACGCGTGCAATGAATTATTCACGAAGACGTATAGAATATAACAGCGAAAAAGACGATCACATACCATTCAAGTCACTACAGACAAAAGTAACAATGAGTCTATAGTGAATTTGGAACGGAGACTCGTAGATTTTGATATCCTTGACCTCAAGTTTTACTTTCATCTTTTTCGTTTTATTACTTCTGTGAGCATTTATTCTCAAATAGTCTGACTAAGAATAGAAATCTGGTCTTTCAAACGTTATTCTTATTTCTTCATCATATTTTTATCCATATTTCTTTTCAATGAAGATTATCAACAAATCCATACATTTCAATAATCTTTGTAGACGTGAATTGCGCAAGCCCTCTCTGCTCCATTCATAACTTCATCCTCTTTTTCTATTTACATTATCAATGGATTCTCTACTCCAATATCTGTGAATTCCAGAGAAACGAATTATTCAAAAAATTTCATTCTATTGATTTGATTTCAAATGGAAAGTTCTTGGAATTGTTTTCAAACTGCATTTTTCAGAATTAGATGCAAGAAAAGTGGGGGAAAATGGAGATTCTAACGGAAAGGATTGAGATTAATTTTGTCTAATGATTTCATTCAAATCCGGAGGACATTTCCCATGGAAAACATGTCACAGAATTAATTTTTTACTCTTTTTCAATGGATTTTTATCTACTTTTGAAAGAATTGAAATAAATTTTATGAAAATTATTTTTTTTCTATATCTGCCTCAAAAATAATGAAAAATTAATTGCAAACCACGTAAATTAATGGTAAAAAGCAATGTATAAGAGAATTCAAGCTAGTTTCTGAATTTTTGCCCTACGACAATAGAAACCTGAGATATTCGCAAAAAACTGGAAAAATATGAAAATCAAAATAATTAGATCCTCAATTTTTAATTAAAACAATGGACCTGCAATGCACCCCCTGATCACCATTTTACCCCAACAATTGAGGAACACGTGATCTTTTTAATGGACTCCAAGTATTATGAATCCTTACAATTTAATGTGTGAAACCACTTTTGCAATTATGGGTCTTTGTAACAACTTATCACGATAGTCGTTGTATGACTAAATCCATTTTGTACAAAAGCGTACCACATTGTACTTGCGAAACTAATGGTAACGTCATAGCATATATATAGAGCATGATAGAAGTGAGAATATCATCGTGTGGACAGATTAATATATATCCTGAAATTTTGTTTGCATTCTCTAATATGATTGCAAGATTAAACCAAATCGCTCCAACAATTCCACTGTTATTGCTCATGTTCTGAATAGCTTCCTATAAATATCTTCGATATTATTCCATCGGTTTTCTGAAGACAGAAAATAACATTTCATCCAACTCATTGATTCTTCCCAGATTATTTCATTTTATAGAAATAAAACAATCGATTAATTGCGTGTTTAAGAAGGAACACTAGTAAGATGGAGTTGATCCTAATGCTATGAAATTTTTTTCAACATTCTCGAATATATTTGCAATACTACCAAAAAAAATCCGGTGAATTGCCCGTTGTGGTTCTGGAACTCGTAGATTCGGACAAATTCTGAAAAAAATGAATAAACAAAGACAAAAAGCTACTAATGAACTTCTCCCATTAACGAACTTCCACAGCTTAAGCACTTTTGCCTCAGTCATTTCAT
>JABSMS010015878.1:0-12197 GCA_018902275.1 Aleiodes sp. PSUC_FEM 10030003
AAGGATTTCTACAAATATAATTGTTTCTTACGGATGATCGAGATCATCCTGGCGCCCGTTTGATAATTGCATTTAAATTGTTTGTTTCGTTTGTTGTTCCATTGGTCGGTTTCTTTATTTATTTTCAGGCGTGCTTAATTGTCAGGTTTACCGTTAGACCTGAGAATTACGTCACAATATATAAGCCAGATTGCGGGAAATGATATTGTCCTGTGGACAAGAATTTTTGGAATATCAAGTTTCGAGCGATCGGAATATCTGAGCCGAACTTATCAGCACTAAGTCTTCTTAGAATTTGCAGCATGGAGAAAATTGGTTCCATTTCAAAATAGAAAAAAATACCCTTTAAAAAAAAAATTAAATCGTAGAACCTATATTTATAGGATTTTTTTCCCAGAGAAAACGTTAGGTTTTTCTATTGGAATTTTTCATACATGCCTGTCGTTTTTCGATGAGAATCGGTCATATAGAAATATTTCTTACGGTAAATTTTATGATAAGATGCTCATCAGAATTCTCAGATTCATCAGAATTCTGAATTAAATGAAAGAGTGTCCATGGACATGAGTCGATTGATTTGTCCAGCGACAAAGTCTATGAAAACGAAACAGGAAATTTTTTTATAAAATTAAGTCCATGGGAAAAGTTCTGAAATTACTGTGGACTAGCTATGGGAAAATCTATGGGCATGTCGATCAACCGTTCATGGAAAATTTTGATACGTGTAATAGTTGGAGAAAAATATTTCAGCCCGTGGTAAATTTTGCGGATATCGATGGTAACTACTGAATGAAAACTTTTATAATTGGACGTCCAAAAGAAGTTTGTATGAACTTAATTCCTTATCTTATGTTGGAGACGAACATCCAATTAACGTCCATTGAACATCTGTTGAGATTAATTACTTTATAGACTGGATGCAAAGAATATCTCATGGGAATTGAACTCTAATTTGTATCGTGTGGAGGCACTTCCGAGAGAACGTTTTATCGTAAGCCAGCGTGCATTGGAAAAGAAAAACGACTGTAAATCCATTAAAAATGTTTTAAATGGGAGTAATCGCTTGTCAGACTATTATTAAACTGTAACAAGCAAGACTTTTTAATTAGAAACAAGTATTAGTTGTTGATTTGAAGGTATGGACACGTAAAGGAATTTCCATGGCGGCCGCTATGGCGCTCGCCATGACCACGGCCATGGCCGCGCCATCACAAATTTGCCGTTTCTCCATGGCAGTTTTTTTCTATGGTGTTTTTCTCCATGACCAAATTTGCTTCATTTTTCAGTAACAAAATATGCCTAATCGATTTCTCATTTTGTGAAAAAAAGTCTCTCTCTCCAGTGAATCAGTAAGAATTCTGTCATTGAGAAATTCGTCGTAGCTGAATGTCATGCGTAATTCAGAATATAATTTGTACCATCAAAAGATAGTAATGAAGAAATTTCGTCATGGGAAGGTTCCGCAGTTATTAAATAAAGGAAATTTGAGCATCGAGAAATTGACCATGGAATACTTTGTTACTGCAAAATGAAGCAAATTTGGTCATAGAGAAAAACACCATAGAAAAAAACTGCTATGGAGAAGCGACGAAATCGTGATGGCACGGCCATTGCTGCTACCATGGCGAGCTCCATGGCGGGCGTCATAGCCACCGCCATGGAAATTTCTTTACGTGGAAGCTAATAGAATTGTCTCTCGAAATATAAGCACACATTCCCATGTGACGTGTATATTTATACACTCATTTACATTCATGTTGCATTCACGTCATTTCTCTTTGTCGTTATATTTACAAATTCATGAACGAATATTCAACTGGAAACAATAGTGTATCGTATCTCTCATATCACCTACTTCCAATTTCACAATGACAACCAGATACAATGCACTCCAAATTTGGCCACGGAGTCCAGAGTATTGAAATCAGAAAAGCAATAATCAGTCGCATAGCCAACACTGAAACGCCGGCAATCACTGCCCACTTGTTAATAATTAATGCAATATACTGAAATTAGCAATGTGTCACGCCCCGATTACTGTGTTGAAGAATTTAGAATTATTGTCATGTTGTTGGGCAGAATACGTTTGACTTTTATAGGTGGATGAAGCCTTATCCATTGAAGTAAGAAGGAGAAACTAAAACTCGTTCTAGGAGAGGATATTTTTCCAGATTGTCCGAAAATCTGGAAAAGTAGTTGAGTATAATTGCATCTCATTATTCCTAGTAACAGAGACATTTTCTGAATAAAAAAATTTGTCGTTCAATTAAATATTGACGGATATCATCGATATATTCGATAGAATAATCCGTGGAATATCAAAACGAATTAGATCTTATTTTTCCCTTTTACGTATTTTCTAGAAGTTTTGAATACCAGAAAAGCGTATTTGCAGGGAATGCGCCTACATATAATCATCTTTTTTACATTAATCATCTGAATATACCCTCATTTGTGACTGACAAGAAAGGCTAGAAATCATTTTGGAAAAGACGGAACAATCAATTCCGTAAAAAAGGAAGGAGTTTGGTCATTGTTATATGAAAACAAACAAAAAAATCTAAATAACAAAAATTTTAATTAGTTTATTTGAACAATAAATTGAATGGAAAAGCTGATGAAGTCTGACTATTATGGTTCTGTGCCACCTTGGAGTTTGTGTTGACATAACCCGGTAAAAATTTGTGGCGTAAATGAGTGCAGATATGGATTCAAATTATCACTAGGGATGGATGAGAGAGGATCTATAGCTGTCGAAAGGAACTTCATGTTCCAGAGGGAACTGAGATATTTTTCAAAGAAAGATTTTTGAAAAATTTTAAATTGCGAGTGGAACAATTCGTCAAAAATTCAGAGGGTGAATATACAATGGTGAAAATCTTGACCTCCACATAGAAAAATAGCTCTTACATTCTTAGAAGAGAGATAATTGAAACTGAGCCTCGGATAGAGGTGATTCACTGAAAAAATAGAACGTGGAATTTTCTGTCAAGGTAATCGGAACTTAATATCCTGCTACTTTGTTCTTCCGTAATCGGTTCGCAATATTTTGAAAATATATCTGAGCAGAAATATCAGTAAAAGTTTTGAATTCATAAAAATAAAAAAAATCCGGTTTGTTTATCATTGATTTTTTTTACGATTTTAAAATGTTTAGCGATATTTCTGCTCGAAAACATTCTGAAACGTTGCAAGCCGATTACTAAAGTATAAAGTAGCAAGATATTAGTCTCCGATTGACTTGACGGCAAATTTCAAGTTTTATGATTCTGATAACTCGCTTTCATTCAAAGCTGAGCAAGTCTTAAATATCTGAGGAAATATCCCATAATGTAAAGCCAAAATAATCTATAATATCATATAGAGGAGACCGGGGCATTATGGAGTACCTACGGAAGGAGGGGGTTTTCAGTATTCGCAATTTGAGTATATCTTAGTTTTCACCCATCTTTTTAGTTTTTAAAACGATCCAGTGACATCGATGGAGGTAGGGCGATTGGGCCCCAGTGAGGCAAAATGGGATACCTACAAGAGATTTGAAATTTTCTAAGAAGAGTAGATTTTATTTTTTTCCAACGATTCATCGCCTCACAAACTGTTTCAAACATTTTTATAAACATAATCTTGTAATGTCGAAAGTAATTTTTGCTGATGCAGACAACCCAGATTAAAGAATTTGGGCTATGTTATTTCATTTACAAATTCTTTTAGTTACATCATTAATTGCTTGCGTAATTGGGCAATGCAATCAGTGTTACATATATCTTCATTTTGGGAATTCTCTTTTCAACTTGTTATTGATTGCTTGCATAATTGAACAACACAGTCAATGTTTGAAATTTACGTTTTTACCGCGACCTAGTCAGTCGTTTGCCTGATCCCAAGTTGGAGCTGTCAAGTTGGAAAGTAACTTAACACAAGACAACGAAACGCCAAATTGATCTTTAGTTATTAGTAAATTCTTTTTACTCATGAAGGGGGAGTTTATTGAAAGATTATTGGGCAAATTGCAGTCTAAAATCATGAGTAGTCTTTCGTTGATCAAGATAAAGTGTGACGTGATTTTTCGACCGTCAACGAACTCATAACTTACCAAATTCAATTTAACAAAATAACTAAATCAAGTACGGTGATTGAAAATAACTTGTCGGGAAACAAATAATTTCTATAGAAGAAGATCGAAGGAATCATCTTTAGTTAAGGTGTAACTTAAGAACAATTTAATATTGAAACAAAAAGTGAGTATCGCCATTTTACATCATCCAATTTCAAATCTTCATCAAAGCAAACATTGTAACTAAATTGTAAAGGAATTATTATTCCGGTTTTTTTTTTACTAAAATATATAATTAATGACATTTAATTTTCATTCTTTGTCTTTAAGGACCAATTCACGTTCCTTATCCTGAACAAATTCCAAACCTCTGCAACAGCATTCATTTAAGGGTACAAAATACATTCGCGTTAATTGTTTTCATTATAATTCAGGTCAAGTTTCGGAAATCTATTAGTCCTCAGACGCGAAAGGCATTTCCGGACATAACAGCTAGAATTTTTGGCACAGTCGGTAGGACTCCATTACATTTTTCCGTACTCTTCTTTATAAAATCGAAGTTATTGCAGATTTTTCAGTATTGATCCGGAAAATATCTATTTAATCATGGTTGGTGAAGAACGACAAACCGCCTTACATACTACCTCTGCGGGGGTAACAAACAACGATAATTTTGGTAATAATGATGATTACCTCCGAGCTAGAGATATTGCTAGAGGTTGCGATTAGTGACGAAATTCTCAAGCCTAACGGTAAACTTGACAATTAAGCACGCCTGAAAAATAAATAAATAAACCAAAAAAAAACAAACAAGATAATTCAAACCAAAATATCGAACGGGCGCCAGGATGATCCTAATCATCCGAAAGAATTACTTATGATAATTGTAAATTTCATCTCTAGAGCACAGCACGAGAATTAATAATAAAGAAAAATTATTTAATTGTCTCATATAAAATTCTTTATCATGAATTAATATTTTGAAAGATATTAATCCAGGACAATAGTGAATACAATGCAGTGTGCTGCCACCTGTTGAGCTTCTATGATAATATGAAATTCCCTAGGCCGAAACGATAGAAATAATAACAACAATGCGGCCGTAATCTAACATACAACTTTTCACAGTAGAAAAGTTATAAAAATGAAAATCTTAATAAAAATAATCTAAAAAAAAACAATGCCTCTCGAAACGTCAAAAGGATTCCTCAAGCAAAGAAAAATAAGCTCACATAATTAATCTTCCTTCCAAAAAAAAAAATATAACCGACAATTTTTCCAGGTAACGAGATTTCACGTCAACGAGAGATTTTCAATAGAAAAATTTAGCAATTTAATTCTTACTTGAAATCGTCGAGAAAAGTGATCAAATTGATAAAACACTATGTTTGTCATTCACGACAATAAAACACAAAAATTTAACGAACGTTTCTCGACACAAAAATTAACGATAAACTTTATCGCTTACCAAACGAGATTTATATGATTGAATTGATCCAAACTTGATTCCAGATCGACAACCAAACTGCGTACAATTTTTTTTCAACAACAATTCAACGACAATGGATGTTGATTTTTACTTAGATCATTTATTTTTCTTTGACAACGTCTAATGAAACGATCGAACTATCTTTCGTAAGCGACGAAAGTGGCGTCGCCAGAACGAGAATGGCGTATCGAGACGCCAAGACGCCGACCGGTAACGTACTTTCGGAAGGACGGTCGATGATTGGGCGATCCTCCGGAATACGTTAGTCTATGATCTTCTTCTTGACTCTGGTAGTTCTTTTGAATTAAAATCATCACCCACGATGACATTCATTCACCACTGATGGCTCCAACAATAATCATTCAATAAAGTCATGAATGATTATCCAATTATAACACAGTTACAATTCCATCCAAGCAGCAATCCACTTGATGTGATGGATCTCTGCTTTCTACAATTGGGCCTCACCATCATTTCGTTCCTCGCCAATTATCAGTAAACAAAATGTGGTTCTCTCTCGTGACCATACAATTCATCCATAAAGTGGCTCCCTCTCGTAGCCATCCGATCAATCATGGGATCTCACTCGATAAGAAAAGCAAATTCAAACAAATAAATAAGTAAGAATACAAAGAAATAATTCATCTCTCGTTGACAAAAAGGTTTGATCCCCGTGCTGTGGTGCCGCTCAATTGAATAACAATATTATCGCGAACCAGACGACAAAAATGTAACGCAATCCAAATAATGCGTTACAAGGTAATGCAGTTTTTTCGGCAACACCCAACCATGCTAGTTTTGCGTAATCCGAGTCAGCTTTTAAAACTCGTTTGACTTCCATTCCACGAGAAGCCGCAGTTCAAAATAAATATATACGACTAATCTTACAAAGGATTGAGGAACCTGCTCGGTTATTTCTAGCTAATAAAGATATCCCCACTGATAAAGATATCCTAAAAATCCTCTCCAAGGTCTATAGGAGACAGCATGATTTTAATTATTATAATATGGAAATTTTATGTTAACAATGTATGATGATGAAGATTTGGAAGGTTTTCTGCGACGATTGGCGGTACTGGTAGAACAAGGCACGTCAGCGACTAAAGAAGAATTTGGTGAAGAGAATGGGGACCAGTATACAACTTTGCTAAATCGCCAAGCTGTTCAGCGATTCAGTGCCTATGTAACCAGCTCCATTCAAGATGCTATAGTCAGTCAAAAATTGAATACGGTAGTTGGTGTTCTGGCTTATTCAGAGGAACGCTCTCCTGCCGTCTTGCCATTTTTCCCGACCATCAGGACGCCTAGACCAGGAGGCTCATTTCAACAATCATCTAGTCAACCATATCATTCATCAACAAGTCAACAGCAAGGCTATCCAATACCGAATTATCACCATACGTCATCAAGTTATGGTTATAATTCACACAATAGGGGAAGAAGCCCTGAACGGAATAATTACAGAGGGGACCATAATCAAGATTATCAATCATTTCAGACGCCTCCAAGAGTACATTTTCCGTCACAAAATTATCAACAGCCATCAGGTCAACATTCAATGCCATTGTCAAGAATGGTGCCACTTGAGTCAGCACGAATGAATCAGGTCATTAGCAATCAAAAAAGAGCGATATTTTCAACAAGGAAGATTCTCACCGCAGGGTCATCAACCAGAAGGGGGTCCTCCGCAGCAACTTGAGCAACTGCAGCAACCTGAACGTCGATAAGCCAGAACCCGTTCAAAATCTCCTGTATCGAGGAATCATTCAAACGAGAATGCGGCCTCCCACACGGGCGCGATGGGGGCCAACTCGAATCCGCGCCATCATCTTTTTTCGGGATCATTACCCGAAAATTGAATAATTGAACTCTTAAGTCTGACGTTATGAATGGACCACAGATTTGCATAGGTGGACCATTCCTACGTAAGATCAGGTTCACGACCGAAGTAAGCATAAGCTGGTGTGGCTTGCGGAGAGTTGTGATGGGCGGTATTTTACGCAAAGTAGAATGCGCTTAGGTGTTGATTCCACTGACTATGGTTTGCATCGATATATGCGCGTATCATCGCCTTCAGTGTGCGCTTTACCCTCTCTGTCGGCTTCGCTTGTGGGTGATACAGTGGCGTGGTCGTTTGACGTATGCCCGTTACTTACTACAGCAAATTGATGCCTTTATTGACAACTTCTGATTTTCGTTGTTCTCCATCGGTTGATCCACCATCACCATCTCGTCAATCGCCTTTCTTGTATTGGCGCCGGTAGCTCGTCGGAATGGACATATTTCTATCCATTCCGTGTACATGTCTTGTATAACTTGTACATACGAGAACGCTTGCTTACTAGGCGTCATAGATCCCATGATATCTTTTGATATCAGTGTCCACAGTTGCTCAATAACTCTTCCTCCCATGAATCCTGCGGGATTGTTTTGTTCGAGTTTGCACTTCTAGCATTCGTGACACGAGCTGACGTATGAGATGACATCTTTTAGTATACCTGGCCAATGATACTTGATCGCTAGGTGTCGTCATGTCCGGTCAATTCCTTGATGTGCGGCCTGCACCTTAATCTGCGGCATTCTTCTGGAGCTCGTCGTTGAGATTCGTCTGCGAGAACTAATTTCCACGCGTCGAGATCTTGAAATACTACGTCAGCCAATTCTGTTCCTCGATGATGGTTTAATAGTCTATCGACGATTTGCAGCATTAGAAATTCATTTGGGACTCTATGTACGTCCTTCATGCGTTGGAGATACCATTGATCTTTGGTGTCTGCGCATAGCAATAGCTTCATCTCTGCTGCTTCTGATGTTCACGAGAGAGCGTCTGGTATTGGATACAAAGCGCCTTTACGGTGAACGATTCCGAAATCGTATTCCATAAGACTGAGAGCCCATCTGGTGAGTCTGCCCATAGGATCTTTTACATTATGAAGCCAACGGAGACTGCTGTGATCTGTGATACCATGGCTAGACAGCCCTGTGCCGTTACCGTGTACTTCTTTCTGGGATCCGTAAGAGAGTGACTCGCGTAAGCTATTACTGTCTTTTGACCGTCGATAACCTGAGAAAGGACTGCGCCTGTACCCACACTGCTTGCATCTGTTTACAGTGTAAATGATAATACAAAATCTGGACACGTCAGTGTTGGTGCAGTTGTCAGATGTTCCTTATGGGTGTCAAATGCTTCTGGTTCATTCTTTCCCGATGTCCATGGCTGATTCTCCTTCGTTAGCCTTGTTAATTATTCCGCAATACTAGCAAATTGTGGTATGAATCGTCTGTACCGCGACGACATATCCAAGAAGCGTCTCATTTGCTTTAAATTATTTGGTATTGGGAATTTGAGAACCCGTTGGATCTTGTCCGGATCTACTTGAAGACTTTTACCACCCACAATAAATGAGACGTATTCCACCTCTTGTCGGCAGAATTTGCGCTTTTCTGGATTGATAATTAATGCAGCTGCCTCGAGCTTAGCGATAACCATTCCTAACCAGTAGAGGTGTTCTTCGAATGTTTCGGTAACGATTATGATGTCATCTAAGTACACGAACACGTGCGACCTCTACGGGGATAAAAAAATACTTTCCCTCTGGATTGTCGCGGAAGAACCACATTTCACCGTAGAAATATGCCATCCGCGCTGATCTCAAGGAATGTAGCCCGAAAATGAAGAGGCATCAAGATTATTTCTATCTCAGTTACTGGCCGTTGTAGGCCAATCGATAACTTAGAGACCTCATTGACCACTATTCATTGGCTATTAGCCACGTGAACTCTTCTAGAAGTGACCCGTCTGAAACTTATCGACAACGAGGGGAGAGTTCCGATTCCTGTCTGTTCGGCAAAAGTAATTATTGCCCCTGAGTCAATTAACGCTCGGATTTTGCATGCTTTTATGGAAATTAAATGCTCCTGCCTTAGCTGGCTGTGGAGTGGCCGGTAGTTGCTGCCTGTTTACCTTCATCAGCCCTTGCTAAAGTTGTGCAATTGCAGTTGTGTAATTGCAGCTGCCAATTCTTGTAGCGTTGGTGTTGGTGGTGAGACGTTCAAAAGAATTACAGGCGATGTCGCACCTGATCTTACTGGTGGCTTACCCCTTCCACGAGTAGGTCATGTCTACGATAAGAGCTCTGCCATTCGTGACAATGTTGGAGCTTGTCCAGCGGGATTCTCCGGGTCTCGCCCATTGTCTTTTCCCGAAAATACTGGGTCCAGCATAGCGGTCGAGAGTACACTGTTCTAATTTTCAGTCGAGCGATAAATGGACGTTACAGCTTAGCGATATGGAACTTTCAGTTTTTTCGAGAGCAAACCTCTCGAAAAAAAAGACTGTTCTGACTCGAGAGCGCATTCACTGCTCTTTATAAACTCGTTTGAATTCTAACGATTTTTCTTCGATCGTGTGCTGCGCTTTTTCAGCTTACACGCGAGGTGCAGATGTCAGTAATTGCAGTGGCCATACTTAGTGCGTTTTAGTACCGTTGGATAGCGTTAGGTGCACCTTCCCGACAACTCTTTCAGATTTGCATCTGAATCGGACCAAGTCTTACGCCACGCGTTCTTTCGATGCGAGGAATGAAGGATAAGGATAAGAGGAAAGGGAATTCGGTAGCCAGGGGAGGGGTGAGGGAGTTGGTGGTCCAAGTTTACCGTTTATCGGCCTGAAGCTACGATAGCCGTCGAAAGCTATCTGGGGGGTTCAAGTCCACCCAGACGACATGGCTACCGCTACTGTAGTTAGCCGCTTCAGCCGCTGCTGCTGCCTTTCTGGCTATCTTCGCAACTAAAAGTGTATCTGTGGCTGCCTCGTGAACCGCAGTTTTGGGTGTCGCTGCTGCTTTTTCTTTGACAATGGTCATTGCTCTAGCTCTTTTGGCTTTCGCCTTCAGACCACGAGGTTTTGCTCTAGCCTTTCTTCCTCCGATTTCCACCTTAGAGCCGGTGTTCACCTGCGGAACGATAGTCTTGCCTCTTGGCACCCTTATTTGCTTAGGAATATTTGTATCTATGCGTGGCAAGTACAGCTTTCTGGCTTTTCACCTCCTTCTGCAATGGGGACATGGCTTTCCCCTGTCGACAGCACCCTCTGCATAATTTTCCCCGAGGCTTCCAGCACTGGGTATACAAGTGCCCCGGCTTTAAATTTTTCCAGCAAACTGCTGATTTTTGTACGGTATCCGACTCCATCATCCGAGATCCCTTGAGGGATCTCTTTAGGAGAGAGGGGGCCTTTTCCCCTGAAGCGACCAGTTTGCGTGGATTTTTTGGGAGGTTCTCCCGCCGATTTCCGCATGCCTGTAGGTACCCCTGAGGTTGTCGCTTGAAGAATTGCTCATTTGGCAGCGTAGGGTATACTTCGGCGTTTGCATTTGCTGTATCAGTGGAGGCCCGTGGGGTTTTCTCGCCTGTAATGGTCTGAAATGTACCCTCCGAGTTCATCTTCGGGCCTTCCCTCTCCTTTACTCCAGCGCTGACACACTGTAGTAAAGTCAAGTCTTCGAGTGCTGCCTCCGAGAATATGCTGAGCATATTATTTTGTGGAGGGGTAGCTTCCATTGACGATGAAGCTCGGCCAACTTCTTCTCCGCTTTTTCAAGCACATATCATGGCTCTCCCAGTAGGTTCACAATTGAGGGGATGTCCACCGTAGGTGGAGTCACCCCCAAATCAGGGAGACTATCTGGCGATAGCTTAATTAAGTCACCTTTCTCAGAGGAATTTACCTCATCACCAACATTATTCCGGACATTGTTCCAGTCGAAAATAAGTAAATCCATTGTATAATCGAAATTACTTGTTTCGCTATTTCAAACGTGAAGTAGTATCGTTCTGAGGGCTCCATTCGTTTTAAACTCCTCCGACTTAATACACCACTTGTGAGGAAGAAATGACCCCATTTCCATGATATCCTTAGTTCGCATTCCCCGATAGCTATCCCTTGTGTCCTTTCCTGGTAACGAAGGAAATTCCTTACAAATTTGGTAAAACTTTCATTTTATTATTTAGAATTTTTCAAAATTAATTCGAGCCAAGTCGCGTTCAGTTGAAGTTAGTCTAAGGAGCGGAATGACTGGTCTAATCAGGCACACGAACAATTTCAAAAAAAAAACTATGGAGAAAAGTTGATAGTGTTCCTGTACACGCTGCTTATGATGTGCAAATGAAACTCCACTTCCGGTTTCGCGAAGAAATTGATGATTACACAGGAGAGATATTTCCACAATATTTTGTGATTGTTGTGAGAAATTTTTTTATCCTGATTATATAATCTACTTGTCATGTTAATGCTTTGGACGAGTGATGAATCTATCATGATGAGGATGAGAAAAAAACAGTCGATAACAATCAGTCGGCAAGACGTCTGCACTGAAAATTCCCACTCACTCATTATATAGCATTAGGATATTTGTTTAGAATTTGATGATTTTCTCGGTGGATTGACGTTGAGTTAGCTGAATTGACCTGGATTTTCTTCGTTGAGCGTACTGGGATTTTCACAGGATCTCAATTGCCGAATAACGAGAAGAATGGCGTCAAACACAACTGTAGAATCTTCTGGATTTTGTTTGATAAGCGGTGGATAAATTTATGTGTGAAATGAGGTGGTCGACACAGAATTAGTTATGATAAAAACACTTATTTTACTGC
>JABSMS010015889.1:0-12197 GCA_018902275.1 Aleiodes sp. PSUC_FEM 10030003
TTATTTTAAACTTTTTGGCTAGGTCATTGTTTTTTAAGGAATTTTAATGTTAAATTTTTCAAATGTTTAATTATCTTACGTCATCGGCGTAATTAATTTCTATTTAAAAATTAATTTCATGTGAATTTTTTTTAAATGAGTTTTATAAAGCAACAAATAAAACGTACGTATTATTTTCTTAGTTATATTTAAGATCAAATAATGAAAGAATATTTAATTAATCAAACTGTTCATTTTTTTTCTCTTCCATTGTAATTAGAGATTATAAATAATTGAAAGGAAAAAAAAAGAGAATAATCTGTAAATTGTAATTGTTAATTGATCAGTAATGAATTTTGTTTCCTTGTTTGTTTCTAATTTTTAACAGCAATTTTTTCAAGAACACATTTCCAGGGCTCGAGTCAAAGTTACTTTTTCAAATGGATTATCAAAACTTTAATTGTTCATTCAGAGTTTTAAAAGAGAGATAAAATTCTTATATTTAATTTTTTTTTTTGGGCTGCGTTCCATAATTTTTTATCTAGTTATTCTGCAATAAAAATATCAGAAATATTTAGAATTAAATTTATCATTAAATTTTAACGAAACTTTGAGAAAGATTTTGTTTTAATAATTTTGATTTTTATTCAATTAAATTGCAGATCGGCTGGTGGAAATCAGGAGTCACTCAATGATAGGTAAATTGATTTTCTTTGTATTAAAATTAAATTTCAATTAATTATTTATTGAATTTACTTATTTGAGTTTCGAATAATAAAATAATATTGATTTTTCTCTTTCTTCCTATTGATTCAGGAAATTGTTCGTTGGAGGACTCAGTTGGGAAACCACTGACAGTGAGTAATTTTTTATTTTTCGTTGATTAATTAATTAGAAAAATGTGAAAATTTAATATTTTTGTTGAATTCAGTAGCGAACAGGAAATTCATTTTTTCGATTTATCTCGGAATCTGAGGGAGATAGAAAAAAATTGTTAATACGTTTTTTGTAGGGTGAAACGAGAGCTACAAAAAGGCATTCACAAAAAATGTCGTAGCTCCATTATTTTCCGAGATATTCTCAAAAATTTGACTACAAATTGAAGTTAATTTTCACTCTCCACTTCATTTTCCCAATTCATCTCGAAAACTATGCGAGATACGAAGAATATTGCAGAAACCTTTTTTCGAGAGCGGATCAAGAGCTACAAAAAAGGTTCCCACCACAATTTTCGTATCTCTAACCGTTTTCGAGATATTCTCAAAAAACCAAATCAATCAAAATCGAGTTATTCGGGTTTTTTTACTTCGCCCATGAATTATGTTTATTTAAAATTGAAAAAAAAATCAGCAATGATGTATTTTTATCTTAGGACACCTTCGGACAGCAGAATGGCACTGTTGCATGAGAACGATAGATATCTGAGCTTAATTATTTATTGATTATTGATTTTTTTGAATTTAGAGATATTGAAAAGTTAAATTGATGGGTAATTTAATTTGAATATTTTCAGAGGAATTGAGAGATCATTTTGGTTCTTATGGTGACATTGAGAGCATCAATGTCAAAACAGACCCAAATACAGGAAGATCAAGGGGCTTTGCCTTCATCGTATTCGCCAAGGCCGAATCTTTAGACAAGGTAATTATTTTTTCAAATTTATTTCACTTCGTTTTTGTTGAATATCTCCGTAAAGGAGGGAGATACAGAAAATTTCATGGATGACTTTTTTGTAGGCCGTTTTCTCCTCTACAAAAAAGGTTCCCACGAAAAATTACGTATCTCCACTAGATTCCGAGATATTTTCAAAAAACCGTAGAAATAAATTCTTTCGGTTTTCTTATTTTTCAAAAATTTATTCAACAATTTCTTTTCTTTTCTTCTATTATTATTATTTTTTTCAAAAATTGTACATGATGATTTTATAAGTCAGTTCTGCTACTGAGTGTGAGTGAGGACAACCTTGGCTTCTGAGGCTAAATTTAAAAAAAAGTTTAATAATAATTCAACGCATTAAAATAGATACTAAACGAAAAATCGTTGTTTTTATTTTTACAGATTATGCAAGCAGGTGATCACATGATAAACAACAAGAAAGTTGACCCAAAGAAAGCAAAAGCACGACATGGAAAAATTTTTGTTGGTGGACTATCAACGGAATTATCTGACGATGATATTAAAGGTTTTTTCTCACAATTTGGTACAATTGTTGACGTTGAAATGCCATTTGATAAGACAAAGAACCA
The DNA here is from genome assembly GCA_018902275.1 of Aleiodes sp. PSUC_FEM 10030003. Classification (NCBI taxonomy): domain Eukaryota; kingdom Metazoa; phylum Arthropoda; class Insecta; order Hymenoptera; family Braconidae; genus Aleiodes; species Aleiodes sp. PSUC_FEM 10030003. Next base: position 2,226 of record JABSMS010015889.1, read on the forward strand.
GAGAAAGGGCTTCTGCTTTATTACGTTTGAATCTGAACAAGTTGTTAATGAATTACTGAAAACACCTAAACAAACAATCAACGGAAAAGAGGTGAGAAATTGTTATTTAATAGAACTTTTAATTCGAAACAACAAAAAAAGTTGATTTAGAATTTTTTTAATTAAAAAAAAATGTAGAATTTCATTTTTGATTAAAAAAAATTAGCGATGATGAATTTTTATCTTAGGACACCTTCAGACAACAGAATGGCACTGTTGTATGAGATTAATAGATATCTGAGCTTGATTTAATTTTTTTTAATTGAAATTGTCAGCGTGAACCGCCCAGTATTCGAACTCATCGAGTTATTTGACGTATTTATCACGATAAAAAATTGTTGATTCACTGAAGTACCTTTTCATTCTTTGAAGATTGATATTAATATAATGATTATAAATTCGATATGAATTTACCAACATTTCTTATTTATTCCTGAATTTTCCGTGATTCAACAGAATTTTCACGGCATAGTTTAACTGAAATTTCCTAGTTCCATTAATGTTTCAGTTAAATTATTTGAAAATCAATGGGAAACTTGAATTTTCAATACCGAGATTCGCTGAATTTTCTGTCGGAATATGACTTGTTTAAAATTTCCGGTATTTGACACGGAAAATTCAGACAAACATTTTTAACAGTGTAGGGTTAACAGTTTAGAAATGTAAAAAAAAAACGGCAAATTGCACTTTATAGATCAGAATCTATCTATGTTGAATTGCTTTTATTTCAAAAATTTACAATAATCTTTAGCGCGAAATCTGTTCGAAATTTTGAAAAATAACCAACTTCTGTTACTCCTCAATACCTACTACGTTTTTTTAAATTCACATCGAATCTATTAAGTTGTGATCCTTTGATTAAATGATGATTTAATGAATTTCTTGATTTTTTCTTGAATTGCAGGTTGATGTTAAGAAAGCAACGCCGAAACCAGACGGCATGGGAGGAATGAGAGGCGGCGCAGCTGGCAGAGGTGGTCGTGGTGCACGCGGCCGTGGACGAGGATTTGGCGCACAGGGAGGCTGGAACCAAGGTGGATACAGCGGCGGTTATGGATACGGCCAGGGCGGATACGGCGGCGGATACGATGGATACAACTATGATTACTACAGTGGCTACAACCCTTACGATTATAATGGTTACGGTAATTACAGTACTTATTAATTTTAAGGTTCTTTCATTCTAACAAAATTTTCATTTTATACTTTTTTTAGAATCATTTTCTTTTTTTGAATTTTGGTCGAAGATTCTTTCGAGCGGATTCAGGGAGAATAATGGTAAAATGATGAAGTCGAGAGGATTATGTTTGAAAGATCATTTTTGAAAAATGCAGTCAAACTTTTTGGAAAGGTTTTTTTAATGGGGAAAATTAATAAATAAAATTCAGGAAGCTTGGGGTTAAATGGATCATTTTTACTGATTTTTGAGATTTGCTTTCCTTTTTTTTACATGAAATTTTGAGGAAAAAGAGAAGAAATTCTTGAAACGATTGAGAAAAAATGAAAGTTGCAGAAAAGGAATATGCAAGATTTAAAAAAAATTGAAATTCAAGAATCTTCTTGAAAAAAAAGTGGATTTTTCATTGAAACGTCGATTTTTTCAGAATTTTAGCAATTTTGATTTTTTTTGGTTCATTAGTTTTTTGGGTCCATTCTGCCCCATCTTCCCCTACACAATCCAATGAGAGATCAATAAAAATTTCGAATATTTCCGTGATGAAAGAGTCAAAAATACTTGAAAAATTTGAGCATGAAGAGTAATTCAAAATACAATGACAAATGGAGATTCCATAATCATACAGGAGAATTCTTTTATTTACATAAATGAATTTTTCCGTTATTTTTGAATAAATGGGGATGATTGTGTCGAGCATCACTCTTCATGCCACAAAATTTTCACGATTTTTGCATAATTTTTCACTGTGGAATTACAAATGTTGGAATTGTAATTTTATTCATGAATTTTCTCAGTCGAAAAATTCCTAAAATATCCAAAATAATTTACTGAATTTTCGTTATAATATCGACAACATAATCCATTCGCTTTTATCAATTTTCCATAATTCTTCATAAAGTCGCTCAACATTTTGAATAATTCAGCTCCAAAAAGTGGAAACGAGATGATCCCAGTTTATTTTTTCATTCATTTTTTGTAAAATATCTCGCAAGCTAAGCGAGATAAGAAAATTTTCGTTGAAACCGTTTCTGTAGAGTAGAATGTGCTCTACAAGATGGGTCCTATTCAAAAATTTGGTATCTCCCATAGATTCCGAGATTTTTAGAAAAATCCCAAATGAAAAAAAAACAAATTTTATGTCGTTTTCATTATTATCCACTGAATTTTAATCATCAAATTAATATTTCTTGCATTCTCTTCATTTTCGCGCCTTTTTGACTTTCAAATTTCTTCAGTTCCATTATTAAATCACGAGAAATTAATCGAATTTCATCGTTAACAAAGTTTACTTCAAGTAATCTCAAATTCTTCAGTTCTTTCTATTTTCTCTTCTATTTATTTTTTAATAAAAAAAATTGATTATATTAAACAATGAGATTGTAATCGAGTCAATTAATAGGCAATAATTAATCAAATTAGCTTTCTCCATTTATCAATAATTGTTGGACACCTCATTGTTTAATATGATCAGTTAATCAGTGAAGTGATGAAGTAGAATAAATTGAAAAATTTCAAATTTTTGACGATATCTTTTAATTGAGCAGGTTTATGGAGAAATGTCAAGAAACCTTTTTTGTAGAGAATTTAATTCTCTACAAAAAAGGTTTCCTGATAAATTCTCCCAAACCTCGTCGTTTACGAGATATTTTCAATATTAATCACAAAAATAAAATTGTCAGTGTATTTAATTTCGAAATTAATAAAAAAAAATATTTTCATGTCAAAATGAAATGTAATTTTGAAAGTGTCTTTCAAAATTACTCAACTTCATCACTTGTCTATTAATTTAGGATCTAAGCTATGATTAAATTGAAGCAAAAGTGTACAGCACAATGAGGGGTACAAAATGGTGTAATTCTAGTTAAAACAATCCCAATGTTCCTTGCTTCTCCAATTTGGATAATCCTATCATGCATGACATCTTTAATTTTTCCCATCGAATTCGCGATCAATAAACGTTAATCAAAATTAATTCAAAATTATTGAGAGAAGAATTATTAGGTTTCCTTGTTTAAAAATTGACGATTCCCATGACATAATTGGTTTAATTCAAGGCAAACCACGCGGCTCCCTCTATCGTGACGCAAAATTTTGTAGAAGTCATTCGTGATGTTTTCCCATAAAAAAAAATTGAAAAAAATGAAGTTTTTTGTTTTCAATTGAATTCATTTTTTTTATTTTCGAAAATTTCATTGGATTGCCAGGTAAATTTGAGATGAAAAATAGTGGAGGGGGCAAAATGGGACTTTTGTAAATAATGCGAAAAAAATCCTTTAAAAAAATTTTGAGAAAAAAAATGAATTTTAGAAATAACTTGATTTTTTTTTCCAAAATTCTAAAAATTTTGTGATTTTCAAAATTTGAATTATTTTTGATTTTTTTTTTCTAAATTTTTAGATTTTGAAAATTATTTTTTTTACATTATTTCTCTTATTAAAGTTCATTTTGCCCCATTTCCCTCAATTTTGGGAGAATAATTACCGAGATAATTAAAGAAATAAAAGAAAAATTATTAAAAAATGATTTTTTTTTTTTTTGAAACTCGAGAACTATTAATCTGCAATAATTGTATTAAATAATTTTCCGTCTCAAATTTCCCTGGCTATCCACTGGAATTATAAAAATTCCCAAATTCCATCAAAACCCCAATTGCCATGACGATTACCAAAGATTCACGACCAACTCCAAAAAAAATTGGAGTAAAATAAAACACACATTAAAAAAAAATTTAAGAAATAATCGAATATCAAAATAATCAATAAGTTAACCGAAATTCATTGATAACCACATTGTGTTGCACTTTGCTCCCTTTGTTCATTTACCGAAAAAAAACAAATTTGTTTTTCCAAAAAAAAACTTTCAGATGCAACAAATTAATTAAATTCTAGTTTATTATTTTTCCAATGTATTTTTTGTTCCATTTAATTAAATTAGAATTTTATTTTTTCTCATTGTTTCAAAAGGTGGTTTTTCTTTCTCATTAAATTTCTCGGACAAAATTTCTCACGAAAAAATTCTTCCCTCAACATTTCTCATGATGAAAAATTTCTGTATTAACTTCTTTGTATTGAAAATTTTTTTCATGAGCAATTTTGTCCCAGAAATTTTGTCCAATAAATTTTTCCATGAGAAAATATCACTTAGAACCTTTCAAAATGATTGAATAATAAAGTCTATCTTGTACCCGTGTGTTCCATGAAAAACGGCAGACGGCTATGGCTATGGCGGGGGTAGTTACGATGGTGGCTACAGTGGCGGGCGCGGTGGTGCACGGGGTAAAGGTACGCATTAGCGTTCCTTATAAATTGTTTTTTTTTCTTGCAAAGCCTCCCCCTCACCTCCCTGAAATTTTGCGGTTGAAAAAAATAATAAAGCGTCTTATACAAAGGAAAAATTCTGTCTCCATTCACATTTTCTTTCCCCTCATTTACAAAAAAAGTCATTAATTATGATTAAAATCGTGTCAGAGTGAAGAATGTTTTAAATTTTTTTTTTCTTGTGAAAAAATTTTAAAAACGAAATTGCATGAATCATTTTGCTTCTCACATTGTAACACAAAATGCTTCTCTAAGAACTTTACAGGAAAACACAAAGAAAATTCTCTTTTTTTATAAACAAAATACTCACGAACCTCTCATTAAACATCTTTCGCTCCCCCCCAACCTCTCCGCCCCTTTAACACTTACCACGTGGTTTTTTATTTTTCTTTGATTATTGGAAGAGTCGTTTTTTTTTTGTTGAATTGATTTCTCAAGTTTTTTAATTAGCGTTATTACACAATGCCTTTTAAATGAGTTAAATTCAATTGAATCACATTGCAATCACATTTCTGGCTGTCGTTTTTTTCTTTCCTTTGATTTGCAAATTTTCGTGATTTTTTTGCAAATTTAATTTCAGTAGAGAATAAGTAAAACGAAAAAACTCGATTACAAATTCAGGTTTTTGGGAATATCTCGGAATTGGAGGGAGATACGGAAAAAATTGTAGAGACGTTTTTTGTAGAGGAAAATGTCCTCTACAAAAAAGGTTTCTACCAAAAATTTCGTGTCTCCATTATTTTTGGAGATATTCGCGAAAGAAACGAAAAGAACAAAAAATCTTTTTTTTGGTAATTATTTTTTTTTTCAATATCTCGGAAACAAAGGCAGATACAGAAACTTTTGTAGAGACCTTTTTTGTAGAGTAAAATGTCCTCTAAAAAAAAGGTTCTCACAAAAAATCTCGTATCTTTAAAATATAACGAGATAATCTAAGGAAAATAATTACTCCAAAAAAATGTCACGAATTAACAAATTCACACAATTTTCAACACAAAAAAATGGGATCCAGAAATGTTTTTTTGATGAAAAATGGGGTCGGGAGGGAGGGGGAGTGGGGGAGGGAGGTGCAGGGAGATATATGAAATTGGGACGCAGCCTACAGCTTACTACCTTAGCCTGTAGCCTCTATGTAGAATTTTTTTTCTCTAGTCTTCTCATTTTTGTTATTTTTGTTACGTTCTTTTTTATTTGATTTTTTTTTCATCAATAATTTTGAAGTTCCATTTAAGTGAAATGTTTTACAAAATAATAATGAGATAGTCTAATTAGTGTGCGTGTGGTAGATTTTTACGTATTAAAGAAATATTAGTTTATAGTTTTTGCGTGACGATTAAAAAAATTGTCACGAGATAATATTTCATTTTAAATTAAAATTGTTATTTTGTTTAATCATTAGTTTTAATTATTTCTCGTTTTTTTTCTTCATTTGTTCAATCAATTATTATTATTACTGAATTAAGTTTATAAAATATAATCGGTGGAAGGTGTCAGGGGGGGAACGTCCATAAAATTGGACTAACAGTGCGACATGGGTGTGTTTCAGGAGGCTCAGGCTACGGCGGCAAGCAGAGGGGTGGTGGTCGCCAGAACCAAAGGCACCAACCCTATTAAATGGATAATCATTAATCGCGACATCAATGCTAATTCGCATTGTAACCGCTGGTGAGTGTCCCCTTAATCTTTCCTTACCGCCTCATTTTTAACTTTTTTGAAGATTTTTTTTATTTATTTAATGAGATAAATAATGTTAGTTAATTAAGAGAATTAGCACGAGTGGAGAGTTGAGAGTTGAAGTATTCGATAATTTTTTTTTCAATTATTATTATCAATTTCGCGAGGAGAAATAGATGAAATCGTGAAGTTTCGAAGAAGTGATGTGGATTTAATTTGTTTTTTTGTAGATTATCTCTGTAAATAACCGAGAAACAAAAATTTTTATGGAGACCTTTTTTGTAGAGGAGAGTTAGAGCTACAAAAAAGGTTTCAAACAAAATTTCGCTATCTCTCTTACTTTTCGAGATATTTGAAAGAAAATAAAAAATTTTATTTTTTTACATATCGGATAAAATTTTTTTTTTTAATTTCTCGGAAAATAACGGAGATAGAGAAATTTTCAATGAAACCTTTTTTGTAGCTCTGTTTCTCCTCTACAAAACAGGTCTTGGTGAAAATTGCTCTATCTCCCTTATTTAAAGAGATATTCCGTAAAAACCTCCGGAAATGCAGAAAGTCTCAATTTATTTGACTCAATGATTTATTAAAATCTTAAACGCTTCTTTTTTTATCATTTTGATTCCTTTCATTTCCCTGTCATCTATACTTTCTCTGTGTTCTTTGAAAGAAGACACTGCTAGTTGTGTCTAATGAAAGCGAACGTGCATGAAAATTCCATTAATTGAAAATTCATTCGACTCAATTATTTTCTTTAATTTTTCAAGTTATTTTTATTTATTCAAATAACTTCAATAATAATTTATTCTGTGATAATTACAGGCTCCCTGCCCCACAACAAATCTCATAACTCGTCGAATCATCATTCCATTAAGCCCCGTCACTTTCAACCACAAGACATGCAACAACATCAACAACGCAGACAACTGTCGCAAAATAATTACACCCATCAAGATCAACAGAAGCAGCTGTAGCTTGTAAAACATTGATTTTTTATTTCTAAGAAAAAATTAGAAGAAAGGAAATAACTTTTTTTTATTTTTCATCAGAAAATAAATAAATCAAGTGAACAATCAATTTAATAAAAAAAAATCGCTTGTTCCAATAATATTTTGCAAATGGCAGATTTGTTTGTACACATAAAAAAATAATGAAGGGAAAATTATTTAAAAAATTCATTATCACGCTCTTGATATGTATGATTTTTGTACATATTTGGGACGTGTTTTTTTTCGGTGTTTTGTAAAACATTTTCACTACTTTGTCTCTCGTCTTTTGTACAAAAACCATTTTTTTTCTCTTCACTTTCAAATTCACATTTATTTCATTGAATTATCAATCATTTCTATTTCTTCATAATTTATCATCAAAAATGAGTAATAAAAATATTTGGAAAAAATCACAAACTGCATTGATTGTCTTTGTTTTGTACAAAAGATGCATAGATTAAGATTTAAAAGGCCAACAATCACAAGAATTGTCTAATTATTAAGGCAGTAGAAAAGTAAAAGTAATGTGAACATAAATGAATATGAAAGAAAAAAAACGACGTATATCTTCAGTTTTTTTTTTAACAATAAGATTATTTTAATTTTGTCTATAATTAAACTTAAATACTGTACTAGTGGTTAAGTAAGCAGGCAATGTACTTTTTACACGAAAAAAATGCGTTTATGATTGGAAAAAAATAAGATTAAAGGATTAAAATGAAATAATTTGAAAATTAAGTAATGGTGAACATAACAAATTAGCGACAGTTCGAATTTTCTTTCGGACTGTTTTATGGTGTTTACAGTTAAGTACAATGTGTCGTAAAAAGATAATTGCTTCCTTATTGCTAAGATTGATAGGATTAAATAAATTCATTTTGTGTACATAATTTAATTGTTGGATTATTTTTTTGCAATTATTTATCCTCGAAAAAACTCATTTTCCCTTTAGTGATGTTGATGTGGAGAAGATTTTTGATTCTTTTGCAAATATCTTTGGAATGAGGAGGTTTAGGAAAAAATGTCGAGAAACTTTTTTTGTAGACAATTTTCTGGGTAACAAAAAAGATTTCTTCATGAATTCCTGTAAATTCATAGTTTTTGATATATTTTCGATATAAGTTTAATGGATTTTTTTAATTTTTGTGGTTGTTATTTTAATGGACAATTTATTGCAGTTAGTTCTGTAATTTTTTTTTCAATGATTTTGTTATTTAAATATTTTAGTGATGTAAATATCTTTGGAGCGAGTAGGTTTAGAGAAAAATCTCAAGAGCTTCTTCGGAGACAATTTGAGGGGCTACAAATGAGATATATTCATAAATTCTCATGAATTCTTACAGTTTTCCAGACATTATAAAAATAAACTAATGATTTTTTGAATATATTATTGAAAAGTTGGAGTTTCTTCTGCGAATATCTTTGAAACGAATTGGCCTTGAGGAAAATGTCAAGAGACCTTTTTTGTACAGAATTTTCCGGGCTACAAAAAAGCTCTCCTGATAAATTCGCCTAAATCTGATAGTTTACGAGATATTTTTAAAATAAACCAAATGCAATTTTGTGACTTGTATTTTTTTTAATTTACTCGAAAATTCATCGCGGTTTGTTTTGCATATATCTTCGGAGCGAGTAGGTTTAGAAGAAAATCTCAGGATATCTTTTTCGTAGGGAATTTTCCGGGCTACAAAAAAGCTCTCTTGATAAAATCGCCTAAACCTAACAGTTTTCGAGATATTTTCAAAATAAACTAAATAAAAGTTTTCAATTTCCACGATTTTTACTTCACTAGAAAATTCGTTGCATTTTCTATCGCAAATATCTTTGGAGTGGGTTGATTTATAGAAAAATAACAAGAAACCTTCTTCGTAGAGAATTTTCCGGGCTACAAGAAAGCTCTCTTGATAAATTCCCCTAAACTTCATAGTTTTCGAGATATCTGAGAAATAATCTACGCGCAATTTTTCTATCCATCGAATTATGAAAGTAGATCTTCTTTGTTACCACTTTAGTGGCAGTTATTTGCAAGTGATACGTAATTATCTGTATTTAATCTTATTTCCATCGATTCTTCGGGGATTATGGAGAATTATCTCCCTGAGTCATTAATTCGTTGAGAAAAAAATGGTTGATTGAACAGATAAGATTGAGTTTCTCGTGAGATTAACAGATGAGTATTGTAATTTTATTTTTGGAAATTGATTAAAATTATGACCTTGAATTTCCATACTCTATTCCAGTTTAATCAAAAAGCTGCGGAAATTTTCATGGAAAAATAAAATAAAACAATGAATTTTGGAGGTCAATTGATTGAATTATAGCATTTTACAATTGGAATTTCTTTGTTATTTTTAGAAATAAAAAAAATTCTGAGCTCAAATTTTCATATTCTATTTCAGTTTCATCCAAGAGCTGCGAAAATTTCCATTGAAAATAATATAAAACAATCAATTTTGCATCAAAACTTTTGGTGGACAATTTATTGAATTATAGCATTTTTCAACTGGAATTTCTCTGACTTTTCAATGAAACTGAAAATAATCCACGAAATTCAGATGATTTTATGAAATAAATTCATTAGTGAGGAAGTAAAACCACATGATTTGATTTCGCTGTTGTTTTTTGAAAATATCTTGGGAACTAAGCGAGATACAGGAATTTTCATTGATACTTCTTTCGTGAAGCGAAAGAAAATCTAAAAAGAAGATTTTAATGAAAATTTCTGTATTTTGCTCAATTTTCGAGATAATTAAAAAAAAAACACTGTTAGGAAATT
>JABSMS010015900.1:0-12194 GCA_018902275.1 Aleiodes sp. PSUC_FEM 10030003
ATATCTTTCAAAATATATTTATTTCCATACGGGAATCGTGCTTTTCCCTCAATTTCTATCAAGAATCGATTCGATTTGAGTGAAAGCGATGGAAAATTATGTCGGCTTTGATTTGCGCAAAATCTCGCATACGATTAAAAGTAATTTGCAAGGAAAATCTAAGAATTAATCATTTTATCATTATTTTCATCGACAATTTTTCAAGTTTCTAACTGATAGCTCCTGGCACACTCCAAAAATAATAATCAACTCAAACAATAATCTTTCTAAAAATAAGCAACGAAATATTTAAATTTCCCTCAATTTTACGATCGCCATTTTTTTCAGTAAAACAATAAAACTCTTTCAATCCAGTTTCACATCGCCGTCCTAAGTTTGCCCATATTCCCAAACATTATTCATAAACTTTAACAACTCCAATAAATAATAATTCTTTTTGTTTCACTGTTTTTTTTATTTTATCTAGTTTTATTTCCATGTGACCATTGAATTTGAATAGCTCGTGTGATATACGGTCAGAACCGGTAGCCCATTGGGTCCATGGGACCGTTACACATGAATAGAGTGGAAAAAAATAAAATGTAGAAGCGGAAAAGGAGGGAAAAAAACCCTACAAGAAAGAATGTCGCAAGGCGGAGTCTTTAGGCGAGTTCTCCAATGAGATCTTACAATCTCATCCCCAATGAGGCCTCCGCGCTCCAAATATGGAGGGAAGCTGAGGCTATCGGGGCCATTTTTTAATTTTGAATATCAACGAAAGGATAGTAATAATATTCACTCCAAGTGGAATCCGAGTGCCGTCAATTCTTCCGAAACTTGTGGAATATATAACAACTAATCAACGACATTGAAAAAAGAATTCCAAAATCCCATTTTTCGCGCGATATTATTCGTTTCAAGAGTATGTATCATTAAAAAAAAACGACTTTTTCAATGTTTGGAAGGAGGTTGATTTTTTTGCCTGATGAGACATATCGTCACCATAGAATGAAACGGCCGTAAGTAACATTTTTCTGGAAGAATAATAAATTAAATCTTTTTGTGGTTCAGAAAGAAGAAATAGCACTTACGCCCCTTGAATTCTACGACAACGATATAAAACCAAGTTTCATGATAGTTTACAGAAATTAGGCGTCATAACTCAATAAATCAAATGAACGAAAATTTTCGTACACACAGGCTTTCATGGGAATAAACTTTAAGTTATTGTTTCTTCGGCGAAATCATCGCAGAAAATTTTGAAAAAATAAGAGAATGTAAAAAAGTACCCGGAATTTAATGACTAATGAATTTCACATATTTTCCTCTATGTAACCACATATTTATTTTACTTGTCAATAATTAGGTTCTACTAGCATTTATGAATTAGTGAAAAAAAATTGAGAATTCTTCAAATTCTTCACTGTTTCGACTGAATATTCTCAATCTCAATAAAACTAAAACCGGAAATAGTTGAGATCCTCAAAAAATTGAGTCTCGTAATTTCTTCGGTGGGACTCATCAACGAACGCGCATGGAACCAACAAAGCTGTAAAAATTCATATCACGATTGAAAAAAAAATCCTCACGATCAACAAAATTAAAGTTTCAAGAACCAAGGACAGAAGAATTATTTCACGATTCATGATCCATCTCCATGCACCTGCCGAAGCCACATGACATTGAAAATCCACCGAGCAATTCGCATTCAAAGATAACTCAAGCAAAAAAAAATTTTTTCTGCATTTTTTTTTGCCCAGAGGTTTTGCTCAAAAGCCGAGGGATTATCGAGAAATATTCAACCTGATGTCTCTTCATCTACGTGAATATTACCATCGTCCATTCCGCTCAGTTTCTCCCTAATCCTCCGTTCTCGCCAAAGGCCGCCATAAAACGAGCCCCCGAAGAAGAAGAAGCCGAACCAGAAGTGTGCGTCATGCGAAAGGAAAAAAAAATCATTTCCAAAGCAACACTGTCCACTTCCTCGATCCATTGGATCTTCCTCACAATCATAAAAACCAAAACTTTCCCAAGAGCTTTACCTGAAAATCCTCATCTCCAGGTTTTGTGAGTAAAAATGAGTGTACAACCCCTCAAATAGGTGCAGCAATGGTCTCCCATTTGCGATCCCTTCGGGTATTGCCATGCAGTAAAATTAATATTGTTTAAATGCGGTTTGAAAAGGCTCAGTGGTTGTGTTCGTACCACTCACCTTCTGCGCACTGAACGGAGGAGAGAGGGACGAGGGAAAAGATTGAATGAGGAAGTGAGAGAGAGAAAGAGGGAGAATTTTTCAGACCGTTATAAAACGACCGAAAACGTGCCACAGGAAAGTACGGAACTTAATCTCTTTTTTTCTTCCTCCTCTTATTTACTTTCTGCCTAGGTTTCTCTCGTTCTGTCTCCGAGATTTTTTTTACCCCTTATATCCTCCCCCGCGCACACCTCTCTTTATCCTGCATGAACGCATTTTGATAGGCTGTTTAACTGAGATAATTTCAGACTTCCTGCTTTTTCTAGAACTTGAAGTTTCTCGTATTTTAGTTACCGAGATAACAAAATTTCTCAACTCCAAATCTGATTCAAATGCAAATATTGAAAATTCTTTAGATTTAGAGTAAAAAAAAAGAGAATTTTTTATTTCTAATTTTAATGCCGTGAGTTTTCGAGGGAAATATGGATAAGCATGATGAGGTTTATTCACTCAGTATTCCCAAACGGACTGTGTCGGAACGGCAATCTGACGCAAAGTTTATTGACGCATGGGTACAACTAAATTCTGCGGTAACCCACGGTATACTGTGCATTTAGTTACTAATTTTATGTAGAGTTATGAGCGACTGGGAAATTACACGATTGCGTCGTTTGTCGATGGCCCATGGGAATCATTTATTTTCGTAGACTTGGGGACGAAGTTTGAAAATGAATTTGATGGAGAAAATATTATCTGAATAAGGACTATCACGAAAAAGGTACTTCTAGAAACAATATTAACTGGACTGGTCCCATCACGAGGGAAACGCCGCAAAAATTATTTTGATTTTAGTATGATGAATACGCAGTACAAGAGAGAAATTTGATCAAAAAATTTGAAAGCACTGATGAAACTTGGAAGGAAATTTATAGATTTTTCGTTTAACTTTATTTCAATTAATAAATCTGTAATGAAATCATTTAGAAAATGCTGCAAAATAAGGAGACCAGTCTAGCATTAAGCCCAGTATTCGAAAATCTGTGGAAATTCATGAATTTTCAAGACATTTTGGTCATAATTTGATTTGATGGAAAATTTTGTTCCATTAAATTCCTGAGTTTTTTCAAAAAAATTAATCAAGTCTTTCATACTCTACGATTTTAGAAATTGGCTGCAGAAAATAACATTTTTCTCCATTTTGGAGAATTTTTCAGATTTTTTTCGCGTCTAGTTTGTAAGATATTGATTTTACAAATAAAATAATAGCTCCATCGATCGCAGCTTAGATTAATTTTATACTGTTAGAAAATTATTATTCAAAATTCAACAAAAAAATATTGAAATATTCAACAAATTTGTTAAGTTGAAATTTCACAAAATTTATCACCTGAAAATTAATTTGTATTGAAAATATTCAAATGAGATTTGAAATTTCATGGCGAATTATTGATGAAATTTCTATCAAATTAGGAATTCTCGTACACATTCGAAGTGGATTATTCTGTGAATAAATGAAATTTTAGGGAATTCATGAAAATGTACGTGGAGTTGATATATTATTCAATGTCTTATTCTTATTGGAAAATTGTGAAGATTTCAAGGTTTATGGAAACTTGAAAATCATAGCATTCTTGAATTCTCCATGACGACTGAATGTTCGGAGATAATTCTATCGTAACTAGAATTGAAATTGCGGTTTTGAAATTTAATGTACATATTCGTATCAAATTTCCATTGTTTTTTTAACAATGTAATTAATTTCTTAATATAAATAGAAATTGAGTTATGATACATTAGAATTTTACCTCACAACCACAAATTTCAAGAAATATTGATGATTTATTCGCACAAAAATCGATTGAAATTCAATGATATCCGTATTTTGTTTATTGATTCCGAAACTCTTCTGAATCTTCAGGCGGAAATTTGCCCATGAGTTTACGCCATTCGCCTGATTTTTGAAGTGCGCTTTACTGAATATTTTCGAAATTGAGATTAAAAAATTTTCGTCATAACTTTTTATGTAGAAGGAAACGAGACTTACAAAAAAGGCGATGACAAAGATTTCTCTATCTCCTCGACTTTCCAAGATATTTCAATCCAACTGATGTGTCAATCGTGGAAATTCCTAAATTTAACTTGCCAGATTTTATTACTCTACTTTCCTCCGTACCTCAGAAATCTCTTTATTTTCTCCCTCAATCTTCGTTCCAAGAACGAATAGAAAGATTTCAAATAAAATTAATCGTAACATAAATAAATCCAAATAACATTCCCAATGCCTCTCATGTTAATCTGTCTCGCATCTCTTTTTCTCCATTTACCCAGTGTTTTATCCCCCGCCACCCGCTGCGCGCCAAGAGCAAAAGATCGTGCGAGCAAATAACGGAAAAAATCCGGCAAAAAGCAACGAGAAGACCGAAGAATGAGAAACAGCATCGAGTCCCAAAGAAGTTCATCATGCAGCGCTGATTCTCGATGTGAAAAAACAAAATTAACAAAGAATCATCAAAGAATGTGGAAAAAAAGTGAGACAGAATTACAGCGCGAGCGTGTAAAAGCGCAACACGATATTATCCCCGTGTATGTTTGTATTTTATTGATGGCAATAAAAAAATAAAAAAAATCGAAAAAAAAATAAAAACACCTTTACTGGCGTCATCATTAAAGCCAACTCAGAGAAGAGCAGAGGGAACGAAGATGTCTGCCAATTAATGTCTGATCTCGTATACCTCATGGGTATCTTTCGAATGCGCTTTGAAACTTTAACGCTCCGAGCTGTACACGAATGAACGGTTTTTATCGCTTCGGATAAAGAAAACGAAGAGGCTGAAAAAAAGGTATTTTTTTTTCCTGAAGAACGATGAAAAAGCGGTGCTTTTGACGCGGAAACATCAAAATGATGACAGAATTCAAGTGTTTCTACGAAATTACTATACGCAAACAAGAACATCTCACTTTTCATAGGAAATAACGTAAATCTTAATTTTTTTAATCGCGATTTTTTCCGAGAATTTAAAATCAATTGTTGAGGAATTCTGCAGGAAATTCGGGGACAAACGGTAGCCAATTTCGAATAATCACCTGCAATTGTGAAGACGGTAAAATTGAGGAGATAATTAATTTGTGTAATTGTTGAAGCCTTTATTATCTATGGGTAACAACAAACTACGAATTTTTATAGGCCATCAATAAATTTTTATGCTCATTTGGCTGGGTTTAACCCTTTTGTAGTGAGTGATACACAAGAGAGAGAAAGAGAACGGTTACACCGAAGGATTAGAGAGTGGGAAATTGACCGCACGAAGAATGACCCCAAAGAGTTATGGCGGCTGAAGAAAAAATATTGTGAAATATAGGGCTATTTAAAGTTACTAGGGGCATGATTATTGGCTAATTATTAGGCTTCAATTTGACAAATTGCTCTTTCTTGAAGACAATTTGTAGCCAATTTTTTCGGCATCCTTCACTTCTGGAAAAATTCATTCGCAACGACGCCGACTTGCAAAGGTTATGTTGGAGCCCGCAGAAAAATGGCGGGATTTTCAAAGCTGTTTTTTTCGGCGTCACCGTTATTTTAAGAGGTGAAACGCTTTTTCCTACAATAAAATTGGCGTGAAAATTTTGAAGAAACATTATTCACAATTTAACAAAAATGTTTGGGTATTTTTTGACCGATTGAGTCCGTCATGGTAGCTGTATAATGCCTGTTTACCTGACTAACGTCCCACTACCCTAATAAAACCATGCTATCGTAAAGGGGTCGGTTAAGGAGTGGGGAGAGAACACATTAGGGAGGGAGGTAGTTTTTGATGTTTTGTCAGTTTTCTATAGACCAATACAATTCTAAGAAGAAATAATAAATGTGCAGTTATGTATTGTGATGAAAAAATTTTCGACAGGGAGAAGTGAGTATTCGGATACAAAAGAAGGTAACTTATTGAGAATACAAAATTACATTTTCTTCAATTTTTCTTTCACTTTTTGTTGAAAGTTCTAAGTATTGAATAAATTTTTAAAAAATAATTGGTAATAATTGTTGACGTTTTTGGTTGTCACAATTGAAATAATCTTACATTTTGTCCGTAAAGATTCATGAATTCACGCTTTAAAAAATGATCCAATTATTATAATTGTCATCATTTTTTATAAGATGAACTTTTTTAAAAAAATTCTCAATCGAACAAATATTATCTTTCAAGTGGATGAAAATTTTTTCACACATCAACAATGAAAAAATGATAATTTGAGTGGGAAAATAGTGGGGAAAATTCTTAAGTACATGCAATAATGAGGCACCGTAAAAGGCGAGAAAATAAAACGTCAAGGAGGTGAAAGAAATATGGATGAGGTGGTAAAATTATGGAAAGGTAAAAGGTACCAAATTTCACCATGGGGGTTACAACCTGAGGGTACATAAATAGTTTTTGGCATTTAAATATTGTGTCTAGTTTTATATTAAGGGAGTGGGGACACTGTTAGCCACGTCATCAACAATCGTACGGTTAAACGGAATGATTTCTCATCGACTAAAAGTCTTTGACTTTTGAAGAAAAATGTTTATATCTTCAAAAATTATACTCTCATTCTACTAATACAGGTCTTTTTTAATTGTCGTATTGCTGGGAAATTTGGTTATCCATATTTTCACGTTTACCGTTATATTTTTAAAGAGGTAGTCACGCTAACTTTGGAAATATTTCCCTAAAAATATTTATCCTTCAAAAATAAATAGTGAAAAGAAAGGAAAAATAAGACGCACGTATTTTAATGGCTTTTGAAAAATTATTTTTAATTGAAAACGGTAAATTTTATTGCGGCTAAGCGCTCCAAATTTCTGAAAATCGTTTGTTTCATTCACACGACTATTGCAAAACAATGAATGGGCCCCCCTTTGCGAGACTATGGTCAATCATCCCTTGGGTCTGACCTTTTTTCTTTCCAATGACCATTTTACCTTTTATTTTCAACGATTTGCATGTACGTATACCTTGGGTGGGTGGCAAACCCCTCGTTCAGATGAGGTGACCCTTAGGCACTATTGAATTACCCTCAATTTCACCGGATTAACACTTTTATTACAAAAATCATGGGCCCGAGGGATACTTTTATTTTTTTGTCTTTCTTTATTTCTGGCCTTCGTAAATTGAGAAAATAAAATAAAGTTAAGTGTATTCAATTTGTTTGGATTATTTTTATAATTTACTTAGGGTTAAGCTTTATATTAGGCCCAATAAAAATTCATATTTTATAATTCCGAGGAATATAAAAATTAACTTCTTCATGAATGAAAGTCATTTCGTAAATTCGCCTTTGAAAATTTAAAGAATTTTCTTTCAAACACAAATTAAGACTTCAAATTTTTTTCAATCCTTTTTATGAAACAAAAAATATTTGAGAGAAATTTTTATTTTTTATTTCGGAAAAAAATTGGAATAAAAAAATTATAATTTTAACTATTTACTTGAATGTAAAAACTTGAAAATTCGTGGGAAATAGAGTTTGTTTTGGAGTTTGCGGCGCGTGCTGATGTTTTGACAAAAGTACTTGTCCGCCGAAGAATGAGAAGTCATTCTTCACTTCGGGGCGTCTTCCACCAGAAGATCAATGACTTCTGGTGTTACCAGAGAGACGGTCCCATTGTATTGAGAAAAGCCACTGGTCCTTTGCGCCACTCGTAGCTATTGCGTTACTGTTGCGCAAATTATGACGGCAATACGTAAGCCATAATGCCTATCAATTGTCCTCACCATATTTTCCAAAATGCTTTACCCGCAAAAAGCCTGTAAAATTGTAAAAAAAAACATTATAAATTTGGTTCTCTCCATTTCACCGATTAAGAGAAGAAGAATAAAATCATAATTCATTCTGTTTTAAATCAAAATTGCTTATAAATTTGTTCAGTAAAATTGTTTTAAAAAAACATTCTAAATTTGTTTCTCTCGTTTTCACCGATTAAGAGAAGAAGAAAAAAATCATAATTCATTTTGTTTTAAAGCAAAATCGCTTATAAATCTTTTCTGATTTTCATCTTCATCCATCGCGTGTTGATAGACCGAAATTGATAAGACTGTGTATAAATCTGCGTTACATTATTCCAATAAAATCACAATGTTTATCATTTTAAAAAAGGATTTAAAGAAATAATGCAGATTATGTTTTTAGTAGTGGGAGATGAAGCTGGAAGACCGCCCCAAAAGGCGGAGCATGAGTAACGAACTGTAAATGTGAAAAGGGTTGTCATGGATGAGAGTGCAGCGAACACTATATTGCCACGCGTCTCAATATTTTGACACTAAACTTAAACGCATCAAGAAAGAAGAAACAGCCCAGGGGATTTAACACGGATTTGAGCATTATGCCGAGAGATTATCTTCAACTCATCCAGATTTTCGACACTTCGAGATGGGAGCGCCGGGTTTGCTTGATGATTGAGATGTTCTGGTGGCTCACACGTCACTTCGGTTCCTTCATTTAAATTTCATTGGAAGATTCGATTTTTTCATGTTAAGATTTTTGGTTAAAAAAATTACCTTGGCGCTCAGAAGACATTACAATAATTGTTGCTCGGTTTTTTCGAATTCTTCGAGTATCTTTGACCGCTTTCTTCACGGGATATTGTTAATTAAAAAGTACGAAAAAATAATTAATTATCTATTAAAATTCTTTTGATAAAATTTTGAAAAATTTATCACGATTTTTAATGAATTTTATTATTAATATCTCTTGAGGAGTTTCTCTAGACATCTCAATTTGTAGGGATATCTTTGAAAATGAAATCCTAACTGATTTTTTAAAGAATTTTTCTCTGATCAGGATTTTTTTTTTAAAGTTCAATTCGGCCCAACCTCAGAGTTAGTCAGGTAAGTAAACAATTTTGTTAAAATTGATTAATTAGTTTTAAGTGACGAAATCTGATGGAATTCATTCTGGAAATGTTACAGGATATATCCCGATACTAATTAATGCGATTTATAACATAATTAGTTGGAAAAAGTGATAATTTTAAGCTTGCTCTTAACATCTCTTAAATTCACGAAAAAATATGAAATTTCAACGAATTCAAGTTGTCACTTTTATCGTGTATTTTTTCGATTTTTGATAATATAGTAACGCATTTATAAAAATTTTCTCATAGTTTTTATTTTATCTAAAAAAATTCGAGAAATTAAAGTCGAGAGTATTCAATTGATAAAAAATTCAAATGATATTTTTTTACGGAACTTGAAAATTGAAAAGAAAAATTTTAAGTTGGTATCCTGCAGAAGAACAATAGATCTCCCCCCCTCCCATTCACGAGGAAAACTTCTTCAGCAATGTGTAAAAAAAATGGGAAAAATAAGGAATATGTAACGAGATATTATTATACGTTTGTATTAGACATCTCGAATCAAAGCGCATATGGCTAAGAAAATCGAGTATAAAACAGTATAAACAGAATAAGGCAATTATACTTTTGAAAAAAAAAATGAAAATTCAACATTAATATTTCTTATCACAATAGGAATCGATAATTAATTTTGTATTTTGTATTCGTCTTCCGATTGGCCACTCGATTATTCGATGCTGATTTAATCAATATGCGAATATCTATAAATCCTTTTGTCTTTGTCCTCGAAATAAATCAGTGCGGAATAAATTTTTCGAATCAAGGAATTTTCGTATGGATATCTTCACATCTTCTCTACTAATTCAATAAATTACTGGAATTCGAATACTTCACAGGTGGAAAATCAGGAATATTTATCCTTTTGGATTTCAACGACGAATACATTACAAGTGTTCCAAATTTGAATAAAAAAATTGAATGAATATATACTTGAATTTTCATGAATTACCGAAGATTTTATTGATTCACAGAATAACAAAATTCATATATTTACGAAAAATCCTGATTTGATAGGAATTTGCTCTAACTCAGGATAAAATCTCAAATTTGATCTATTTTCATATCATAAATTTTGAAGAAAAAAATTCTATGAAATTTCAAGTTAACTGAAGTTATTTAAATGCTTTAATTATTAGGGGAAATTTAAATAATAATTTTCTAAAAATTAACGCAATTCATGTTCGGAATTTTCCAAAATATTCGAACAATAAAATAAAAGAATCTTCATAATAATCATAAAATACTCACATTCGTTGAATTTCCCATATTCTCACTTCATTAAAAAAAAGCGCCGCCATAATCTCAATCGTCGCTCCCAAAAACCCCAAAAAATTTATCAGACTCGAGTGAAAAAAAATATGATCTCAAATTTATCTTCATTTAATCATTGCTTGTTCTCTTCACAAAATGTTCCTAAGTAATAAATAAAAATTATTTACACAAACGAATCTATCCACATATATAATTATGCACAATAAATTAAATTACTCTGAAAGTAAACCTTTGGCCAGAAAAATTTATGCCAAAATTTATCATGACAACATAATAGTTTGATCTTAGATCGTGTTGGTGTTATTTGTATTACGTAAATTTTAAGATTTTCCACACAATCGTCAAAAAAATTAATTTTATGAATGCGTTATAAATAATATTAATTTAGTTTTGATAATTATGATGTATGAACTTAATAAATTTTAACGATGACATTATTGAATTAAATTAGTCACTCATTAATTTATGAATTAATCTGAATTATGCAAATATTTTGAGAAGAGTGAGAGAATTTTATCGAGTGAATGAAAAAAAAAGTAATTACTGAGTTTAATCAGAAAGAAAGTATTAAGAAACGATTGTGTTCAATAAAATCCTCGTGAAATTAATAAACTAAATTTATCTATTCAATAATAATATGTACAGAGGCAATTTTAACCTGAAAATATATCAAAAACATTTGTTAATATTTATTCTACATATTTATACACATAAAAGTCTTGTGTAACGACGCTTTGGTCTATCCGATTTGTCCCATTAGTACTCTCTTAAAAACAATAAGCTTTTAGAGTTTTATACCTGTTTATTCAATTTCCGTGAGTCTGTTTATACGAGGGAGAGCCGCATACCTGAGTGTTGCTCAGGAACATCGGGTGAACTCGAAGAAAATGAAACGATTTGTTTAAATCTTCTATAAAAAAATCCATGGCAGGATTGGATCGAACTGCGATAATCGAAATCGAATATATCGAAATAATGTCATACTTTAATTCCATTGGTAGAAATTGACGTAGAAATTGAGTATGAAACACGGAAAAAATTCAAAAATTCAAAAATTTAAAAGTTCAAAAATTCAGAAATTCAAAAATTCAAAAATTCAAAAATTCAAAAATTCAAAAATTCATATAATGCGCACGAAGCGCGCCTTGATCCAATTCATAGAAGAATGGAGGAAAATGGAAACGTAAATAAATTATATTAAAAATTACTGCATTAACAGACTATTAAAAAACAAATTGGAAAATCAATATGAATACTGTTAGAGAATTTTTGTTTAGAATTCATCAAAAAAATATTGAAATATTTAACAACTTTCAGTCAGCTTGATATTTCAGGAAATTTCTTCAAAATTTATTTGACATCAAGATATTCGAATAAAATTCGGAATTTTATTGGAAGAATTGGTAGAATTTCTACTACATTATGATTATTCGTAGACATTCGGAGTGGATTTTTTAGTGAATAAATGAAATTTTCGGCGATTCATGAAAATTCAGTTTTGTATTTCTTAATCGAAAATTCAAGTTTATACATTATTTAATTTTTTAATCGTTTTTAAAAATCATATCGTTCTTGAATTGTCTAAGAATGAAATTTCAGAGATAATTCTGTCTTAACTAGAATTAAAATTGCGGTTTTAAACTTTAATGTACATATTGATAGTGAATTTTCAATTTTGAGCCATAAGAAAATATTCTAAAAATCTCAAAAAATTTAAAAGGTTTACTTTGTGAAGAAAATTCATAAAAAAAATTTACGATATTTCAAATCTTATTCGAATATTTCCATATCAAATGTTTGAAGTTTGTTGAAGTTTGTTAAATATTTCAATATTTTTCCGCTAAATTTTAAATAATAATG
>JABSMS010015911.1:0-12188 GCA_018902275.1 Aleiodes sp. PSUC_FEM 10030003
TAATAAAAATAATAATTATAAAGTGACTATGAATTTTTGAATTACGAATTCTGGGAATAAAAGAACGATTAATCAGATCGAAAAACGGATTGGCAATAATTTCAAGAAACATTACCAATTGAAAATGCAAATAAGGATCCTTGAAAATTGGAGTAACGACGAATGACACGCAAACCAATTGAAAACGATATTGACCTCAGGGGAGAGGACGAATAGGAGGTGGAGGATAGGGTAGAAAATAACGGCTGCAGTGCAACAGTTTGCCTCATGGATTTGCATAATGGTTCGGACGATAATTTCTGGCCATTTGCCACTATTCCCACTGCCACTTTGTTTTACTTTGGCTATGGCCTAGTGCAGACATTTTAACATTGCACATCAAAGTTGCCTTTTATCAGAGTACTTTTCTCAAACTCCGTTAACCAATCTCTCTTAGTGTGAAAAAAAGTTTGAATAAAGATTACTACTCTGTTGAGTTTAAAAACTTAAATTACCGAGGTGGTGAATGAAAATATGATACTGATAAAGGTAAGAAAGTGCTCATGATCAAACGACTTTTTTCTTCGTTAGGTTTTTTCCGAACAGAATGATGACTTGTACTATTTCTTGTAACTCTATGCAATTTATCTCTTAATAGAATTATCCATTATTTCTTTTTCTTTGTGGTAAGTTTGGAAAGTTATTACTGCATAACAACTTGATACCTTTACTCATCGCTTTTTCAATCTTCGGCCTTTTGATAAACTCTTTTCAATGGAATTTTAATCATTTAGACTATCTGCGTTTTCATGGAGGGGATCATAATTGATAAAAGAATAGAAAAGAGCAATTTCACGGAGAATTGAAGGTATGCTCGGATGAGTTCTCTGGTAGTTGCATCGTCATGAACTGCGCGATTCCATTCTATTCGTTTCCTCTCCAGCCTTGTGGGGATCACATCATCGAATTTTCCAGGGGGATAACAGTTTAGGGGTGAAATCGACTTAGGACGGGGGATTCGGTAAAAGGGGTCGGATTATGCGTGGAATTCCAATGCGGAGGCGATTTATCAATTTTCGGAATTTATTGAAAAATATTCATTTAATTTCAATGGAAGCTGGGGAACGTGAGATGGATTGATAATGGAGGATTCTCATTGTACTTACAGTTGTAGAATGAGTGGCTTTATCGTACTCCATCAATATCTGAAAAATAAAAATAAATATTTCACAACTTCATTAATAAGTGATGGAGATAAGATTGGGGTAAAATGAAAATTCTAATAAAAACGTTTGAGGTAGAATTTTTTGTTTGATTTCATTGGAAATCTGAAAATGTTTCCGAGGGAGAGAATCATTGAAATCGTTTCTTGGGATTTTTTCGAAAATTTGACTGTTTTCATCAAACACTGGAAGTTGAGGATGTTTAGTCAAAACTATGAAGAATTCAAAAAAGAATTTGTATATTTTATTTTTTTGAAAATTATTACGTCTCTTCTCTTCGAAATGTCAGAAAATTTGGTTTTATCTTTTCCTTTATTAGTAGAAAAAAATGAGAATTTTTTTTGAACTTCGAAAAAATTGATTTTTTCGAAAATGACTACATATCGTCGCCCTAGAGTCAAAAGGGCGTAAGTGCGATTTTTTAAAAATCTCCAAAAATTGAATCTACATTCATTTTTCATAAGAATACTAATTTACACCATTTTATTATTCAGCAAGAAAAAATGGCACTTACGCCCTTTTCATTCTACGGCGACGATATGATTAAACTCGTTCATTTCTGGAAATTTCCAACTGTCTGAAAAGACCGATATTTCCTCAACGTTTACATAGAATCATCGGAAAATTCCATTTGAAATATTCAAATACTCGAAGTGATTTTCATTACTCAGAATGTTAAATTCCACTTAAAATCCAATATATCTGTTCCAACCCCACCATTCATTTCACTCTACCTTTCCCTACAATTGCAAATGCACGAGTAACAATATTAAAATGAATGCTACTTCAGTCCAATTAAATTAATTACTTTTAAATTCAAATAACGTGGAAAATTTAAAATATCTAAGTTTTCCCCATCACTTCCACTATTCTTGAGCGATGAAATTTGTCCTTCTCAATTTCTTCTCTTTCACTGCAATCCAAACAATCGCAAGAAGTACAATATACGAAACTCAAAGGCAAGGATAATGAAATTTCCATGAATGCGAAGAAAAGGAAGGTCGCATATCACTTGTGTCATTAGATTCCCACGTCGAGAGCGTCAGAATCTCTTCGGCTTGTAAAAAAGAATGAAGAATTCCGCAAGTCAAAAGTAAAACGTCTTTCCTTTTCTCTCAATTCGATTTTCGTATAAACTCGGATTTTTCTACTATATCTCGTTATTGGTGGCGATCATTTTCAGTTGACGACACTTGTCCCCAACTTATAGCATCGACATTAGGAAAACGTGAAAGAAAAAATTTATGAGATCGCAGGTGGCTCGTAAAGTCGATGGAAATAATTTTTTCACATCTATTTTATTTCCTTAAGTTTACTGTCATCTCGTTGAGCCAAATACAAGTCTTTATGGAGATCCGTTGTTTATGAAGAGAAAGATGATCGCGATTAAATTTCAAGCCATTAGACAGAGATTGCATAACAAGCACATTAAATGTTTCTTTGCGGGTATAATAAAATAATGATTTGCTTGTTTATCCGCTCATCAATTATTGGAAAAACCCTGAGCTTTGAAATAATTCGAAAGGTTTCCTTTGTAAGAAAAATCCATAAAAAAAATCGAAAATTGCTTTTTTTGACCATAGAGATATTTTTTCATGAATAATTCATTAACAATTAATCTTTCACCTTCAACACCACTTTGTTTGAATCGTAATAAATATTTTCATATCCAGAATTTTAGCGGATAGGGATATGTTATGAAAAAAATGAGGTTCCCGAAAGTTTAAACAATCTCCATTATTTATTTATAAGAAGAGAATGTTTTTAAAAAAGTTATATATATTAAAAACCTAATTTGAGTGATGCTGGCTATCTATGAATTATTCCAAATTTTTTCGCGGTCATTTAATGAACCATTTTGACTATTGGAAATTCGAAAATATACATTGTGGTCAGTACGAAACTATTGGTGGTACTTGGACTATCTTAACCGAACTTTCACGGAATAATTGAATTGAAATTTACAACTTTCATTGAGTTTCTGGTAGATTCATTTGAAAATCAATGGAAAACTGAAATTCCCAATAACAATATTCCCTGAAATTTTAGTAAGAAATATGATTCATTCGAAATTTCCGGGTTTTTACATGAAAAATTCAGACAAAATTCTTCAAAAGTGTAGAAGTCTTGAATTTCTACGGTTGTTTAGTTTCAATTGGATGATTCACTTTTGAAAATTAGAAGACTCCACTGACGCCACTGAATGAAGCAATAAATCTTTGATTCATCTTGGCTGCGGCTACAGCGGGTGACCTATATGAATTTAATACCAAGCCGTTTTGCCAACCGCGTTAATTGCTAATTAACATAACAGCCAGTTGGTTTGCCGCTTCCATACTCTTTTTTTCACTGAGAGCTGAATAAAACTCGCTATGTATCATTTTTGTTTTTTATCGGAAGAAAAATAGATATGGGGTACACTTTTACATGAATGTGAAAGGAAAAATATGGAGTTCGCACTCGATATGTACTTGCTTCAATTAGGAGAATTGGTCAGTGAATGCGGGAGACTTTTTCTGCAGTAATTTGTTTTTCTTTCTTTTTTTTTCCGTTCTTTATACGGCAACTGCATTTGTTTTTCAAATGAAAAACCACTCAGTTGGCTTTTCAAAAGAACTCATTCACGTAGGAATAAGCTTTCGCTGGATTAATTCCGTGGTTTTAATTTCTTCTTCTTCCAACTAATTTCGTGAATATCAATTCTCACATGAGTCAATGGAATAAATATCGCCGCAAGAATAATAATTTAATACTTATCTATCTATTTGATCAATTGCTCAGAATAAATTCATAACTAGAATTGAAAGTTTCCGAAGGATATTCCTGAAATACTTTTGATGGAAATCGTCAAGAGTTCATCCTGATAGGGGCATTTATAATTATGTCTTGTGTGAAAGTCTTGATTTTTTCACTCTTAATTAATTAATAGTATTTGAGGTTATTGAATGAGACAGAGCCTACACGCAAATAAAAAGAAAGCTACAATTAGCGGAAAGAGATTCGTGATTCAGGAATCTCGGAATCCAGTAGTGGGAAAGCAAAAATGTCTAGTTATAGAAGCGGCATTTCGTTTTTTTTTCAAATTACAATTTTTGCGGCTGTAGATGAGGGATGTGGACTCTTCTCTGATGGCCCATTTTTACAGCTATGGAAGCGGAATTTCGATTTCTCGCTGAAACAAGGCTGTCGAAGTTCGGACAGCGAATAAACCTGATTTCGGCTTCAAGAGTTGTCAAAATAAAGCTTCAAAGAGAATGCGAAATCCTGCATCTATCAGCACCTAGAATGGGTTGAAATAAATGAAAAAGAAATAAATAAATAAACATCAATATTCATGTTTGACAGTTGCGAGTTATTTTAAGCATGAGTTTCACGTACAATACGAATCTCTAAATCGACATATTCAAATGTCGATTGTCTCTTAAATATACTTTCATTGTTTTGCTCGATACAATAAATCCCTTCAATGGATTTCACTGAGACATTCTTTTCTCTGTCCGCTTTGAAGCAGGAATTTTAGTCATTTAAAAGACATTTAATAGAATGTCATATTTATCTTTTTCTTTTACTCTCAGCAATAACATAAGTACCACAGCAGAGTAATCTCGTGGAGACTCGAGACTCGGATAAAGTAATGTGAACGCTTCGATGCAGTGTCTCGTTTCTTTCCCTTTAATCCAAAAGGATCTTTACTTATTTCTTCCTCTTCATATCATCCGTGTCCCCTTTTATAACCGTACCATCTTCTCATTACTCTATCGCTTCATTTTTTTTTCTTTCCCCCATTCATTCCTTTCGTCTCCTCTCTTTAGCAGAGAAAAACCCTTGGATACTGTTCTACCAATTGCGCTCAAGCACTTGGTATAACCTTCCGATAGCATTCAGGAAATGCAATGAAGTAAACCCAATAGGAAATTGTAGTGGAAGTGTGATGGAAATATCAAGAAAATCGACGTTTCCAAGAATTTCATCATCTTCAATCTAATAATTCACAGTGTATTGAATGTTACAATTATTTTTTCTCGTTGAAATTTCGAGGAAATGGATTTTTCTTCAAGGCTTTCCAACTGATTTCATCTTAAAATTAACTCACTTCCAATTTATTCGACAAATTCACTGCGAAGAAATATCACAAAGGAACAATTCCATTTCGACGAAAAAAGAAACTAGTCTCTGTCTATTTTACTCGACATTCTCAGACATAAAAGATTAAAGCCACGAGCCATTTCCAATACAAAATGCCTTATCTGAACATATCAAATTCAAGTGAATTTAAGTTAAACGATTCTGTCTTTCTTCTGATCTTCCTGAACACCGGAAGACTCAATAATCGATTATCGTATCTCTATCAAATGACTTTCTTTCATTTCAAGGAACTGTATCTTCGTTATGACTCTTGAATGAGATTTCATAATGTTTAATTAATTTTTTTCCAACTTTTTTTCTTCAAATCTCTTTTTGAAAGAAAGTTTCTTGGAAAAAATTTTCTCAAGACTTTTCAATTTCTTATTACAAGGCGAATGGATAGAATTGGAGTGCAGCTTCCCTCTCAGAGTAAATTGAGAAATTATTCGATTTCGCTTTTTCTCCTCTCTACATAGAAAAAATATTCACATTTATCACGAATACAAACTCATTAAAAATAGCAAAAAATTAAAATTTTAATTAGATTTTCTTTAATACCATCAGTCGTTATCAGGCACAGTTAATTATAATTAAAAAATTCATTCGAACCAACTGAAATATTCAAATCGAATTCAAGTCGAATAATAACAGAAGACGGAGGAATTTGAATGGACTTCTTTCATGAAGATGAAGTGCACTTGTGAATGGGGTTCTAATTTTTTAATGAACTCACAATCATTAGGGAACGGAGAGAATTGTTACTATCTTTGACAAAGGCCTGGGGAATAACACATGGCTGACGATTTATAGGTTAACAGAGAATGACTTTGATTAAAAATGCAAGACATCAATGGTGTAAACCGATCGATGTCCACGATGAGCACACGATAGAATGGGAACAGAGGCGTGAGGTAATACAAGTGACGTATAAAAAGTAGAGTAAACACTTGTGTGTAAGTTCAATGCCAAGACGGAAAGGAAAAAAAATCTGTTTTATGAATGAGAATTAATGAAATTCTTGAAATAACATCATTAAACTTTTTTCACTCTGGTGAATGAACTGTTGGCTTTATTTCTGTGAATTAAATCGACGAATCATTGGGTAATGAAAATAATTCAATCCGTTATTTTCCTTCTTTGATTCACTGAAAATTAAAGAGAAAGCAATAATCATGTTTTTCCAATTGAATACGCACTATTTGAAATTTAAACACTTTTACAATTTCCTAAAAATAACTCACCTTTGTTTCTCAATACGTAACCTAATTTACAGTGTAAATATTCCGAAAAAAACGAAAAGGTACAAAAAATCGAAACGACCGGTAAACAAATACGTTGGAAGGGGAGAATGACAATTGAAGGAAAATTTTACGGGAAAGTTGAAACAACAAACAATAGAATTTAATTTCCCTCCGATACCTAACTGACACGTTGCGCGCCGAGGGTCTCTTCAGAGTTTATCACGGTAATCAAGAACCAATGGACAATTGAAGTTGGATAGACAGTAAAAATCAACTGGGGCCGTGCCAAGAGGCTAAAATGAACTTGTTCTTACTCTCCTGTTTTTCTCTCCACTTCTTACTATCCAATCGAATTTCTTTTTTTTCCTTCATTGTGTCACCAAGTAAAAGGAAAAAACAACTGAAAATTCCTATTTTCTTCATACACTTACTCGTACTATATCCACGAGAAAATAAAACTAACCTACCTCTTATTTTTCTCAATTTGTTGTATGCTTTTTTTCTATCTTTCCTTTCTTCTGGGTGTTCAATGTTTTATTCTCCACTTTTTTTCTTTTTTTTCCTCTATCACGAAAATCTCAGCAGTGAAAACGCCATAGCGCAATTCCCGATCACTAAGAAACGCCTATCACGTTCATCCATTAGTGAGACAGTCCTTCGGGATTGTCTGGAGGGTAAGTTCTCCCATCGCAAAGAAGACTGGAAAAAATCCTTTGAGATGTATTAATGACGAAATTCTATCAATTACGAATTACAAAATCGGATAATTTAATTTCTTCATCGCTTATTCCGGTCATAAATTCACAGGAGATAAATCCAACCAGGACGTTAACCCTCGTATTTTTCACGCTCTTTGAATAAACGTCTAGACGAAACTAAAGCGAACATATAACATCGACCTATGACTATCAGTCGCATAAAAATTTCCTCCACCACAAGACGAAGATGAAAAAAATCATCGTAAAAGTTTTGATACAACTTTCGAACAGGCTTGTAAAAATCTGCCTTTTTTATCCTTTTGAAATGAATAAATGCAAGAAAAATTCAAAGTCCTTTGTCCTAAATATACAATATAAAATTTATTTCTTTAGGCATTTGAAGGAAAAGGAAAAATTGAGAATGATAAAATGCTGATAGTCGTTGGGAATAAAAAGATGTAGAAACTTTTGAATAAAAAGTATAATTCAATTTTTTTTACTTTCTATTTTGGCGAATAACGCGAACCCAAGTTGCCAGTGTTTCTATCGGAATTTTTAAGATCCTTTGGTAGGTTTCAGTTGTTTTGGTATGAGGTTTTTTTTACAGAAATAGAGCGCGGTTTTTCCATTTTTTTTATAACCTTCTCGGCTGAGTGCAGAGAAGAGCAGAAAATAAGGAGTTGTTGGAGAGAAAGATATAAGAATTCAGAAAGTAAAAGTGTAACTGAAGGAAAGGCATAGTCGTTGCATAGCTATTTGAATTGCTAAAAGGATGGAAAGACAACGCCCACTAGATTCAATGGGGCACAAAGCCAGAGATAGTAAGAGAGAGTTACGGTGGGTAGTAAACGAGAGCATAAGAGACGGTAGTGCCATGCGGTTAATGCGGCTGACCACGAGGCCAATATGGGATTTCTGGATGCGTGTGTACTCGGTGTTTAATGCTCAAGTTTAGAACAACGGCCTGTAAACAAGACTCTCTAATAGCTACCGAGGGATTCTGAAGTAATTGATTTAAGTTCACGCTTCGTTATATTCTCCTCTGCTTCTTCGGATCCATGAGAATTGAGAATTCGCTGGTTTGAAGGATAAATTGATGACGATAGAGGACATTCGATAGAGAAGAAAATCTTAATTCAAAACGAAACGTGGTTTGATCCAAGACTATTTGTTTTCTTGAATCAAACCGCATAAAATGAACATGCATAAAATTTTCAGATGTATACAAATGTAAAATGGAATTAGACAGTAGCGGAAAAGAGCTGTATGCCGCTTCATCTCTAAGACGAAGTTATTTTTTTCTTCTTTAATGAAATTATTTTTATTTCAAAAAATACTAAAAAAAGGCTCAAATGAAGTCGGAAATAAGGCTTGATTCAGACCCAGAAAAAGCTTGAATGAAGCCGATTTTGCAGTTCGAATCAAGCCTCTTTTCTCTTATTGCCGCTTCACAAATACTCGATTCTCATGAATTTGGAGGAGTAAAAAAACGACAGTTTAATAAATGGTGAAACTGTGGTTTTCGGGCAATTTTAAACTGTAATGTGTGTCAACAGTGATTCTCAAATATAGGTTATTATTTTTATTGGAGATAAAAATCATATCAATTTAAATTTCCTCAAAAGTCACGAACTCTCAATACTCCACTGAATCACTGTCATATTTTTCAACCAATATTATTCAAACAAAACGGCAATTGATATAAAATAAAACGCCACGAAAGGGTATCTCGTTCTAATGGGAAAAAGTAGCATTCTGGCATGTTTCCAGTTCGCTGAATCCACGTGATAGAACATAAAAAATATACGGATATATAGATATTCATCAATTGGAATATGAAAAAAAACAACAGATCAACGAAACACGCCACCTACACGCCATATACAAGCGTTATCAATAAAGGGTGAAAACCGTGTGCCTTATCGACATTTAAATTTATTCGGTCATTGGAAAATTCATTGACACGTATACCAATTTTATTAAACGTTTTTTTTTATAAAATTAATTCCATTTCAATTTAAATGTACAAATGACAATTAAAAATGACATAAAAGTTGAAAAGGAGAACGAAATGAATACTGCGTGATGTCATTACCCACAACAATAATTTTGTTAATTAACGATATGAAAAACTCGTGTAAAATCGGATGATTTTTAGTTATTTGAGAGATAATTTTTATTTCTTTTTTCCTTGTGAATATCCTGTCACCATGGTAAGTGATATATGAGACAGGCTTTTGAGGAAAAGCCAGACTGCAGTGAACCAGGGACTTTTGTCATAAAATATTCAGCGAAGACGTTTTTAACATAAAACACATACAACGCCCGACGGACTCGTCCACTAACTTTCTTCATACACTAAACGAGAAGAAAAAACCATCGCCAAGTGGGGAAATGTGTTGCGCGAACTAGCAAAGAGATGTGCTAAAGCTAAATAAGTACGCAGGGTCGAGGACACGTGGTATATCAATGAAACGACATCCGGCGTGTCGCCTCGAGTCACGGAGTTACCTCCATTCGTTCTTTCACCGTATCTCCATCACTCGTCACCTGGGATCGATTGGTTTTTTTGTTCTCCATTCGTTTACTGAGCCAATAGTAGAACACTACTTTGATCACAATGTATTCTTGGCTTACATCGATTGATCACTATTAATGACGTGACGCCCCCTCTTTGAATGTCAATGAGAATACTTATCTGGTAGCCCGACCCAAGCCATGGCTCTACTACTGCCTTTCATTGCACGCACTAATACTATTGAATGACCTCATTTTGTATTATTCAGAAACCTCAGAAGTTTGACAGAACGTCAGAGCTAATATCAATTTTTTAACGATAATCTTGACAGATGACCTTAATTTAATTTTTTACGATTGATGAAATTATGATTTTTTCAGGAATTTTGGTGAAAAGAATAGAATTTGATAAGTTCACATAAAGGAAGAGTTTCTCACTAGTCTACCGTCGGAAATATCAATATTGACCTTCTAAGTCCTACTTCCGAGTCGACATAAAAAAATCATAAGGACTTGTGTATTTAACTGAGTCCTCACGAATGCTTATTTATAGCCGGAAACAAATTGTGTCAGGTTACAAAAAGAGGAAAGAATATGTAGGTAAATAGAAGGGATACAAAAGTTATCCGAAACGAAGTGAAAGAAGATTGTAGTGAGGAGGAAAGAGGGATCCCAACACGCAAATCCGAACACGTGTTGTCTGAATCGCCTTCAATTATTTCTTTTCAAATTATTTCAATTCTCTCTGCGTCTTCGTACGGTCTATGATTTCTCCTTAACTCTTCGTTAGTCGCATTAATTTGTCACTACGTTGAATGAGATATGTTGTTGTCAGGAAGGCCGTACTACGATATGATATACACGGAGAGAGATTTGAAGCAAGAATTCTGAATTTTTCAAATTTTTTTAGCACCAAAATTGTGGAAAAATTCTCAACAGAAAAAAGAGACAGCGCCTCGCTCATTTCGTCATTCACAAAAGGTTAATAGGAATCTGAGCGTTATTCTTCATTAAAGTATTGCGGTAGCTGCACCTGATCTGGTCGACCCCATTTTTTTGTATTTATCGACAGATTATATTTTTTTTACAATTCTAAGAAGTTTTTCTTATTTTTTTCGCAATTAGTTTGACCCATTAATTGAGGGACATGCCATCCGACTACACGGGGAGAAAAACGGTGTTACGACAAGAAATTTTGACACACCGTAATGATCTAAGTTTCCGACACTGCCCCGGTATGTGACATGGTTGCTATCTGGTTTTTCTTTGGATTTCCAGTGAAAACAAAAGTAATTTTTCTTCTCTATTATTACAAAAATCCATATTTTTTTAAACTGAAAATCCCGAAGGCAGCAACAATGTCACGAACCGGAGCAGAAATTTAAAAGTGTCAGAAACCTAGCCCACCACGGTATATCGCTATAGAAATCGTGAAGGAAAAACTTATGGCCAGTATATTTTCTTGTCAAAAGAACGTTTTTCGTTCAGTGGACGGATAAATCAATGCCTGAGGTAGCATTCCCGCAAAATCTGCATATCACTAAAAAATAAGCTCGCTAGGCACTATAGAAAATCTTAAACTCTCCTTCTTCTTCTCCTAAAATACTTAGAATCTTGTATATTGAATAATCAATGAGATTCAACTGCGAAATTTTATGCGAATATTGTTCAAAAAGTTTCGGATTTCTAGTCTCTTTTTCTTACTCATAGACGTCTCTATCGCTCTCACTCTCTCACTCGCAAACCATCGGATCAGACTACCGCTAAAACAATATCTATAATTATTCTGAAATGTCATCTTTTATTATTCCGATTTGTGCATATGAATTGTAATAATTAAATAATTATTTTATAGAATTAATTTATATTTTTCTCCCATTATTTTTTCATGTTTCAGGAGTAAAGTAGCGGCAGCACTGCTCAACAAGCATCTGCAGATAAATGGTATATCGGCAGGCCTAGCGGGACTTCCACCCCCAGTTGAGCAATCACCACCAGATCCTCCACCAGAGGAGCCACAGATAGCGAGCAGCAGCAAGATGAAACGAGAGAGAAAGGCGGCCAGGACACTGGGAATAATAATGTCTGCATTTTTGGCATGCTGGCTGCCCTTCTTTCTCTGGTAATCACACTTCCTCATATCATCCTCCCGCCCTTAAAAATTCATTTCAGCAGATTGTCCGCGTAGAAACAAATCCAAGAAATGAGAATTGGACATGAATAAATACTTGAATCATGGAATCCTGCATGAAAAAAAATGTATATACGAAAAGATATGTTGCATATATAAGAATCATATCGTCACCGTAGGATCAAAAGGGCGTAAGTGCCATTTTTTATCTACAAAAAATGAATCTACACTCATTTTTTCATAAGAATAATAACTTACGCCCTTTTGATTCGAC
>JABSMS010015922.1:0-12188 GCA_018902275.1 Aleiodes sp. PSUC_FEM 10030003
CCCAGATGAAAGATGTGTGGTTTTACTGATTTGATTTTGGAAACACAGAAAATTCCAACTGAGATGGCTATTGGTATGAAGCGTAAGTATTTGAATTATCAAAACCCTCGATTGCGGAGGATTTCACCTTTCTAGAATTGAATATCGAATGAAATCGAATTTAGTTGTACGTTTTTTTTCATTCAGGCTGCACAAATCGAAAAAATTTGTCTTGATTTACTTCTATTTACTCAAGTTCCAGCTATAATTCGCAACATTCACTCAATTAAAATGTTCGATCTTTTTCTAGTTTACCCGTTCCGCATCTCTACGTCGTAATAACTGCGGATTCAGTTTCGAATCATGATAATAATGATGATGATAATAATACATGAGTGTACACAACGAACTTACATGTAATTGTCACAAACATTCCATTCATTTGAAAAAGTTCTATGTTATTTACTTCTATTGTAAATAATTGGAGTTGTGTTATCTTTTATTTATCTTGTATAGAGCGCCCAAACATACTAAATGTGTCATTATACCGTGAATTAGATATATAAATGCCTCCACTCAAACCCTCAGCCATCCTCCCTTCCTACATTGTTTGAAGGCTAGTACTGCGAATCAACGAGTGTCTATCCTTATCGTACCAGTCAGTACTGAAAACGCTTCCGTTAAAGTCACACTATTGTATTGAACAATGACGGAGCCAATTCTAAGAGATCTACAATCAATTCTTCGTTCACAATTGGGCAATGAATTGATAGTTGAGAATTACGTTACCAAAGATTTACTTCCGCCTGGTGAAAATTATGGTAGCCGCATTGCAAGTGTACATGCAGTAATTAAAAGAGGACTAAATGAAAAAAGTGAAGATTTATATTTAGTAGCGAAATTACCACCGCCAACCGTTTTTCAACGAGAAATATTCGACTCTCCCTATACATTTCCAAAGGAAATATTTATGTACTCGGACATTCTTCCGTTTTATCGAAGACTTGAGATCGAGAATGGTATTGAAGAGAATAAAGCATTAGATATAAGTCCATCGTATTATGGATCAAGATTGTCATTAAATCCTGACAAAAATTTTGACGATGATGCAGTAATACTCTTAGAGAATTTGAAACCCCGAGGATATTACTGCGTAGAGAGACGAATCGGTTGCGATTGGCCTCATGCACGATTGGCAGTTAAAGCATTGGCAAGGTTTCATGCACTTGGTATGGCAGTGAAGGAGAAGCATCCGGAATTTTTCGAGATTCTCAAGCTTCGTTCAAAAGACATGGACTCGAAATTTGGAGGAGAAGCAGCAGAACTGTTAGAGAAAAGTCTAAAAGACGTGGGTGATCACCCAGATATTTCAAGACACATGGAAGCTTGTGCTAAAATAGTCCGAGCTTATGATGAATCTCAATGGAAAGCAGTACCATCTGAGCCATGGTCAACAATCATTCACGTTGATTTTTGGGTCAATAATATTTTATTCTACAGAGAAAATGGTGCGTCTGGGCCAACTGATATAAAATTCATTGATTATCAAAATTATCTATTCCTTAGTCCCACGAGGGATTTAATATTCTTCCTCGCTGGCGGATTGAAGCATGAAATTATAAATAAAGTTGATGACCTGATCAAACTTTACTACGATACTATTATCGAGAGATTGAAAATTCTCAATTGCAATATAGAACCGTATTCGCAAGAGACTTTTTATGAGAATGTTAAAGAAGACGCTCGTATCGAATTGGCGCATTGCTTCTTCATGGTGCAAATTTTCACGATGGATATTGATGGTGATGATCCAAATGGCGGTGATGTTCAAAATTTAATTGAAAGCAACGTACGTGGTGAATCCTATAAAACAAGACTCAAAGATCTTGTTACTATTTACCACAATCAAGGTTGGCTAGTAGAATAATAACCGTTATCTTAAGCCATAATTAAATAATGTACGTTTTCCTATGATAAAATAGTAATGACTATATTTTCCACGTTTAATTCACCTCATTATTCATTTCACAGATATTTTTCTCATGTCAGAAGCGGTAACAAAATTTACTATTTATAAATCTCGTTTTTCCTTTCCCCACCCAACCTTTGCCTATCGAAACTATCATACACATTCATTGCTGAGTGGAGTTGCACTCAACAGTACAAGTGAGATTACGTCAGTGAAGTCAGTGTTGTCACGAAAGGCACATCGTCTTTAGCAATATAATGGCAGAAACTAGTCTGAAGGATTTACAGTCACTACTTAGATCAACATTGGGAAATGAATTGATCGTTGAAAGTTACGTGATGAAAGATTTATTACCACCTGGTGAAAATTACGGTAGTAAAATTGTCAGTCTCCATGTGTTAATTAAGAAGAAAAAAAATGAAAGGATAGAGGATTTGTATTTAGTTGGAAAATTACCACCGCCAACATTAATACAGCGTGAAATGTTTGACGTACCGATTACATTTCGAAAAGAAATCTATATGTATTCAAAAATTTTGCCATTCTATCGAAAACTCGAGATTGATAATGGTATTAAAGAGGAAGAGGCCCTTAACATAAGTGCGAGATATTATGGATCAAGGCTATCTCTGATGCCTGATGGCGATTGTGACGACGATGCAGTACTTTTACTGGAGAATCTGAAATTGAGAGGATATTACTGCACTGAAAGAAGGTACGGCTGTGATTTAGCACATGCTAAATGGGCAGTGAAAGCAATGGCAAGGTTTCATGCACTGGGAATGGTAACGAAGGAGAAAGATCCCGAATTCTTTGAGATTCTCAAGGTTCGGTCCAAGTGTATTGAATTGAAAAATACTGAAGATTGGGTATCAGTAATGAAATTGCGAATAAATGACATAGCGGATGATCCAATTACGAAAGAATACTATGAAATTTGTGCGGGAGCTATGAGCAAGGGTACTGTAGAGAGTTGGCTTGCAGTACCACCTGAGCCTTGGTCTACTATAATTCATGCTGATTTTTGGGCGAATAATATGATGTACCATCGAAAAGATGCTGAGAGTGAACCAGACGATATAAAACTTATTGATTATCAAAATTATCTCTTCCTGAGTCCAACAAGGGAGTTAACGTTCTTCGTTGCGTCTGGATTAGACCATAATACTATTCATCATATTGACGAGCTCATTGATCTCTATTACGATACTGTTATTGAACGATTAAAAATACTAAATTGCGATATCGGGCCCTACTCTCGAGAAACATTCGATGGAAAAGTTCAAGAGGATGCAGCCATTGAATTTGCACACTGTTTGTGCATGCTGAAAATTATAACGCTGGATGTTGATGCTAGTGATCCTGATTCACATAATGTTAAAAATTTATTGGAGCATAGTGATAGTAATGAAATTTATAGAACTAGGCTGAGGGATTTGGTTCAAACTTACATTAATAGAGGATGGTTGAAAAAGTAATTGAGAGGCTTAGTGAGATAATTCCGAGTGGTGATTTATCTCCTGATAACTATTGTGCATTTTTGTGGAAGCAGGGAAATGTTTTAAAAACTAATGCGGAAATTTCTGTCTTTTTTTATCTTCAAGATATATCTGATAAATCAATTGCGAAGTAAAATCGACCATTTGCCTCTTCATTACAGCAATATTTCGAAAGAATTTGGGGGAGGGAATAGGGTGAGTTTTTGCGAAGGCTCGTATCGAAGAGTCAAGGAAATTACCTATTCATATAATAAAACATCAAATCTGCGGAGTCTCTTAGATAAGATATCTGCCCGAAATTTTTAGGCTTTGTAATGAGACTGTTTGAAGAGTCATTTGAAAACATTGCATTGCAAATCTCTTATACCCTATTATCACTGACTCATGATTTATCATTGAGTCATAAATTTATAACCGAACCTTGTAATATTTGATGTAAATATCTTCAATCAATAGGATAAGAATGGAATGAACGATAATGAATTACAATCATGATAAGAAACGTTGTATCTTTGTGAGGAACGAATAAATGATATTTCAAATGATAAAACTTATTCCTTCATGCTACTAGTTGACTACAATGTGTGAAATAATCAATCTACTCAAGGATAGACAAGCAGGAAATTCGATGCTAGCTTAATGCCACACAGTTCTTTTCAATTTCATTTAATGATACAAATTACATGACGTCACTCCTTGCATCATGCCAGACGGTGTTGCCATATTACATTACAAGTAGAGATCCGGTCGATGAGAATATATAAAATGATTTGAAGAGATTATTTCGAAAAATTCTCTTTACTAAAATTTATGAATATTATAAATCCGTATGAAAGTCTTTCCTCATTGAAATACTCGTCATAACTGGCAATATTAAATTCTCAGGAAAATGTGATAAGCTTTATTACAAAATCCTCGATAACTATGTTATCACTAGACTTAACTTTTATTTCCCCCATTGTTGTTCTTTCCAAATTATTATATTAATAAATTCATGGATAATGATGAACACGACCAGAAGTTTCCGGATGCTATTATTAGCAAAGGACAGACTCGACAGCATTATCAGAGATCTAGCATGGAGAAATTCTCAAATGGAAAACATATGATCACGATTTGTGATAAATCAAACGGAATAACAAACAAATATTTCAATTACTTTTTCTAATTAGAATAGTTGTGAGATAGTTATGTTAAATTCCTGGAGGATGAAGGAAATTTAGTGTTTCAGGAGGGAGATTCAACGGGCAGTTGCAATTTCTGTATGCAAAATATAAAGATGAATATACTAAAACAGAAATGGAATTAATTACCATTCTATAGGCAAAATCACCATAAGAGAGAACGTGACTCTTTACATCATACCAAATGTTGTTGTTGTTATGCTGTATTGCAAATAGAGATCCCATTGATTGAAAAATGTCCTCGCCCTAGAGTCAAACGTGTCATTTTTCAAAAATTTATAAATATTGAATTTTCATTTTTTCATAGGAATACGAACTTACGCCCTTTAATTATTCAGCAAGAAAAAATGGCTCTCACGCCCTTTTGATCCTACTGCGACGATGTTGAATAATTTGAAGATATTATTTTGAAAAAATCTCTTCAGTAACATTTACGAATTAATTTTTCTCCAAAAACTTGCGCCCCAGATATAAATTCTGAATTTCATAAAAAATATCGGAAAATTATTGCAAAATTTTACGGAAATTCCGGATGAAAGTCTTTCTTCATTCAAATACTTTCCATAACTGGTAATATTAAATACGCAGAAAAATATGATAAACTTTATTAGAAAATCCCTGATAACTATGTTATCACTAGACTTAACTTTTATTTCCCCATTGTTCTCCTTTCCACGTTATTACAGTATTAACTCAAGGACAATAAGTATGAATACGATAAAGAATTTCTGAAAGCAATTATTATTAAAAGACAGACCCGACAGTATCACCAGAGATCTAGCATGGAGAAATTCTCAAATGGAAAAGATGTGAGTGCGATTTGTAATAAATCAAATGGAATACCAAACAAATATTTAAATTACATTTTCTTATTAGAATAGTTATGTGAATGGTGGCTACGATGACATTGACAAATTCCCAGAGGATGAAGGAAATTCAGTGTCTCGAGAAGAAGATCCAACGGTCAGTTGCGATTTCTACATTCAAAATATAAAGATGAATATTAAAACTGAGTTGTAATTAATAAAAAAATTTTTAGACGGAAGCATCACAAGAAAAAACGGAATGGAGTGGAAAATTACAATTTTTAATGGCTTGTATTGCAACATCAGTGGGTTTTGGAAATGTTTGGAGGTTTCCATACACAGCTTATGAAAATGGTGGTGGAGCTTTTTTAATTCCTTATGTGATAATTCTTATTTTCGTTGGAAAACCATTTTACTATCTTGAGGGTGCTTTTGGTCAGTTCGCCAGTAGATCATCTGCAAAACTGTGGAATATTACACCAGCAATGAGAGGTGAATGATGAGTGATAAGTTACACGTATATAATTCACTTATACGTATTTTATTGCCGAGGATTATGATACTTAAAGTTATTTGGTTAAGAATGAGTGCAAACTTTTGATAATGCTGAATTTATTGTATTTATAGGATTAGGATTTGGCCAAGCATTCGTTGGTGGTACTGTTGTAACATACTACTGTTCAATAATGGGTTTGACTCTATTTTACTTAATTGCAAGCTTCCAAAGCGAATTACCATGGTCTTATTGTTGGGAAGAATGGACAGAGCCCTGTATCTCCCAGCACACAAATATGAGTGAAATAAAAAATTCTAGTGAGAAAATGAGTGGCTCTGCAGAATTATATTTTCGGTAAAATATTGTGTTCTTTTATGGATCATAAGACTCGTCAGAAATAAAATCCTGTTGATTTCAATTCTAGAAAAGAAGTGCTCAATGAAGCTGATAACATAGAAAATGGAATTGGTCTACCTTCATGGAAACTGGTAATTTGTTTGGCCATAAGTTGGCTCTGCGTTTTCCTTATTCTCCATCGTGGTGTCCGAGACACTGGCAAAGCTGTTTATTTCTTTGCTATCTTCCCTTATATCATTATGATAGCATTATTAATAAGAGCAGTGACGTTAGAAGGTGCTGTTGATGGTATTTTATTTTTTGTTACTCCAAATTGGGATAAACTTTGGGAGCCAAGTGTTTGGTATGCTGCTATCACACAGTGTTTTTTCTCTCTCTCCGTTTGCTTTGGACCAATTGTTACCTACTCGGCTCACAATAGCTTTCATCATCCATTACATCGGTGAGTAGATTTACAAACAGAAATAAAAATAGTATTGACTGTATTTCTTCGTTGCAGAGATATAATGATTGTAACTACTTTGGATACATTGACGAGTTTCATGGCAGGATGTACGATTTTTGGTATTCTCGGCAACTTAGCATATGAAATGAAAACAGATGATATTTCTAGTGTAGTAAGAGGAGGTACTGGGCTAGCATTCATCTCTTATCCCGATGCATTAGCGAGATTCAACGTTGTTCCACAGGTTTTTTCAATTCTATTCTTCATCATGCTGTTTGTCCTTGGATTAGGCACAGCAATGGCACTTGCTGGCGGTATTCTCCTCATTTGCTGCGACTATATGCCAAATGCGAAAAAGTGGATTATTGCACTTGTGATCACGTCGATTGGCTTTGTTATTAGCCTAGTTTATGTTACACCGGTACGTTTACAGAATATTTTTATTTATTGATTTTAGATGAACGTTGAGAATTGTTTTTCAGGGCGGACAATGGCTCGTTACACTCATTGATTATTACGGAGGTACATTGGTACCAATTATAGTTGGAGTATTGGAAATAATTACAATTTTCTGGGTTTACGGGTTGGTGAATTTCTTGGATGACCTAGAATTTATGCTCGGAATACGGCCAGGGATTTATTGGAGATTGTGCTGGTTGATTATTACTCCAGCGTTTATGATTATCATTATGATTTATACTTTTGCTACTTATTCACCTGTTACTTACGATGGGAAAAGATACCCGACGTGGGCTTATGGTAAATATAATTGTTTACAGTTCATTTCATCAGTTTACGAATTGAGGAATTTTATTTTGTGAAATTGAAGGAATTGGGTGGACTGTATTTGGCATTGGGATGGCGCAAATAGTCTGCTGGATGATATATTACATAAACAAATACAATAAACTACCTCTCATCGAAGTAAGCATTAAGAGAAAGCAGTGCATTTGATATCTACCTTATCTGTATTCTGATGTAAAATATTTTTAGGCAATTAAAATGGCATTTACTCCGTCATCAAGTTGGGGACCAAAGAATCAGAAAGATCGTGCGCAGTGGGAACAGTTCAAAGAAGTGAAG
The DNA here is from genome assembly GCA_018902275.1 of Aleiodes sp. PSUC_FEM 10030003. Taxonomy (NCBI): domain Eukaryota; kingdom Metazoa; phylum Arthropoda; class Insecta; order Hymenoptera; family Braconidae; genus Aleiodes; species Aleiodes sp. PSUC_FEM 10030003. The sequence continues at coordinate 7,819 of JABSMS010015922.1, forward strand.
AAAATAGATCGTAAAAAAGGACTGAGACATGTTCTCCTTGAATGAATAAACCTGTGATTACTTATGCAATTGGATGTTAATCGTCAGTTAAGACAAGTTACTTAATATGTAGATTATAAGGATCCAATATTTGCGGAATAATTTTCACTTTATGAGTGAACGATATTTCCAAATACAAGACGATGTTACAGTATTATAAAATTGTGAAGATATGCACAAAGATTAAATAAAAATCGGAATAATCCTAAATAGAAATTATCGCGGTATGTGAAAATATCAGTGTCATTATATTATTGAACATTTGCATGTGATATAATAAATCAGATAGAATCTGTCTCATTATATTATGCTTTGACATGATTGACACAGGTGAAGTGCAAGTAAAAACATCCGGCGAAGGTTCTTCGTGACCGGATTGACTAATTGCACTTTAATCTTATAAATATCGCAAAAGACGAAAAGATTAAGTTTGCCTTACGAATTTTATGGAACTCTCAATGTGATAAAAAAAATAATCCGCATGCTTAAGAAAAAAACTTGTGGTTTAGGCATTTCTCTTAAACTTCAATTTCACTTTGCCTCAGTTATAGGTAAATCGCCGAAGAATTCGCAACAATATACATTTCGCTCCATGTGAAATACTTGGAGACATCCTGCACATGAATTGTTCAGACTAGTGTCTCATGAAACATAAAAGAAAAAAACTTTGCATAATAAATATATCTTTTTGTTTTATCGAAACTTGGCGTTTCGCTGATTATTGACAAGTAGTCTACCAGTGTCTTTCAAGATGGAGGCCACTACGTGTAATCAGCGGATTTCTACAATTCAAAATACTTTTGCAATATCAGAACCCAGTAATTTCGGAGCAGTATGATATAAAAATTGAATAATAAAAGAATTTACAATTGATCTGTGTCAGTGCAAAAAAATTTTCTAATATTTTAGGGTAATGACAAAAAGGAAAAGGAAAATGAACACGAGAGAGCCCAATGGGGCGGTTCACTTCAATTTCTCATGTCGTGCATCGCATTCTCAGTTGGTCTCGGAAATGTTTGGAGATTTCCAAATACTGCATATGCAAATGGAGGGGGAGCTTTTTTAATTCCCTATATTATAGTATCATTTACTGTTGGAAAACCCTTTTATTACATGGAGATGATGATGGGACAGTTTGCAAGCCGAGCTTGTGTGAAAATGTGGTCTATTTCTCCAGCATTCAGAGGTAAATATACAATTAAAATTTTTAGAGTTTGTATGAAATTATTAAAAGAGAGATTAAAGTCAGTGAATTTAATTCTAGGGCTCGGATATGGAGTAACATTGGGATCCTTCGCAATCGTCACTTATTACGCTGCTTTGATAGCCTTAACAATTTATTATTTCATTCTATCCTTCCAATCACCTCTCCCGTGGTCAATTTGTCAAGCAGAATGGGGAGACTTATGTTTCGATGCCGTATCGTCGCCCGAAAATATTTCTTCCAATATCCCACGGCGAAGTGCGGCCGAGCTGTTTTTTATGTGATTTTTTTCACTATTTTTTTCATAAATCTCACAATTCTCTTTTTTTAACTAATTCATATTATTCCAGTAAAGATGTGCTAAATGAAATAAGTATTAACGATGGTCTTGGGATACCTTCTTGGAAATTAGTTCTGTGCCTTGTCGTCAGCTGGTTAGTAATATTCGGAGTTCTCTGGAAAGGAGTAGAGAGTTCAGGGAAGGCTTCATATTTTCTAGCACTTTTTCCTTATGTGATAATGATCGCTTTGCTGATTAAAACTGTTACACTGGACGGTGCCATTGATGGGATTACCCGTTTATATCAACCTGACTGGAACAGAATATTAGAACCAGATGTTTGGTATGCGGCTGTAACGCAGTGTTTTTTCTCGTTGGGGGTCTGTTCCGGGCCGATAATCATTTATTCATCTCATAATGACTTTAAGTATAATGCAGCAAGGTAAATAAACTCAATATTTACATTTTTTTTCACTTTCTTGATTCGTAAAATTTTATGATTTAATTTATAGAGATTGTATCATCGTGACGACGTTGGATCTCTGCACGAGTTTACTAGCCGGTTCAACAATATTTGGGATACTTGGACATTTAGCACATGAAATGGGAACTGATGACTTCAATTCGGTAGTTAGATCTGGAACTGGAATAGCATTCATTTCTTATCCTGAGGCGCTAGCTAAATTCACATTCCTGCCTCAACTATTCTCAGTATTATTCTTCTTCATGTTATTCGTTTTGGGAATCGGTAGTGCCATTGCATTGACCAGTGTTACTACAAGTGTCATTAAAGATGAATTTCACCATATTCCCCAATGGAAAATCGCATTCATCACATGTTTAATTGGATTTATCGTTGGAATTATTTATCTTACACAGGTGAAGATTTTTAAAAAACTAAGTTCTTCAATTCAATGAATATTTCACGTTTATATATAATTTTAGAGTGGGCAATATGTACTGAACTTGGTTGATTATTATGCTGGAACGCTCGTTATCATTATAATATCTGTATTTGAAGTGACTGCAATTGCATGGATTTACGGTTTGTTATTTTTAATATCAAGAAAAAAATATAATTTTCTCATCAATTTCGATGTTTCAGGAGTCGACAATTTTTCATACGACATCGAATTTATGACGGGCCAACGGCCGTCACTCTACTGGCGCATCTGTTGGCGTTACCTGACTCCAATAATGCTGCTCACAATATTCATTTACTTTTTAACATCGATACAGCCTATCAAATACAATGACGAATTCTATCCATCAGCTGTTTATGGTAATTTTCCAGTTAATCAATAATCAGAAAATTATTTTAAATTATTCAATTGATTTTCCAGCCATCGGATGGATAATAGTTGCTGTCGCCATAATACCATTACCCATGTTGGCAATAAAAGATATCATCAAAGGCAGGAGCGAATCAGTATTGAGCGTAAGTAAAACAAATAATCTTAATTACATCACAATTATTTCTACGAAATTTGTGTTCTATAGATCTTCAAACCAAACGAAAATTGGGGTCCAAGTAATGTAGAATTCCATAAGAGTTGGGAAACTTTCAGAGAAGCGAAAAGATGTAATAAGTGAATGATCACAACAATAGTATCTGAAGATTACGAAGTTATATTCATGTGATCGTCCTCTACATCGTTGAATAGAATATATATATGGTTTTAATCAATATGGATTACAGATTCTTTTTAGAACGTACTTTTATATGGAATATTCTAATTTATTTCGATATTGCAAGCTGTATTAATAAACATCAATTTTTACGAATTACTGAATGTATAATTTGTTCAAATATCGAACAGAAGCGAAATCATTACAATAAATTGAATGCAAACCATTTCCTGACGTCAGGCACAATTCCTCCGAATAATTATATCGTCGGTGGAAGATGAAAGATGTGTCAGGCCGTTTTTCATTTTGAATAATAGACGAGTTCAATTTATCATTCTTCCAGAAGAATGAATGAGTGGCGATTTTCAAAAATGGTACTTTCATTCCGAAGCAAAGATATGGTTGAAACCATACGTTGATGTATATCGAATTGATATGATGAATTATTGAACATTAAGCCATCATAAAGTTAATATTTTTCAACTAAAATACCTTCACAGTTTCGGAGAAACCGAAGGGAACAGCGAATATATAATCTGCTAGTGAATTACATTGGTAGATTGCCAAGACTCTCGGTGCCGTTGCACATGATTTTTAAAATTCATTATTATTACTCAGTGCAAAATGTTAACGACCAGTCATAATTATACGTCTGACTCATTACTGGATGTATCACTTACTCAAGATACTCAAATGGCTCTAAGCCCGCTGATGCATATTAGTAAGCCAGTAAGTGCCTCCCTATTCCGATGATTTCAAGAAATTTAGCGAATATTTCATGCGAAAATGGAGATGAATTGGAGAGAATTGATTCAGCACTGCTATCAGTTTTTAGTGGGGGTCCCTGCTGCTAACCGGCATTGGTAAAAACTTTTATGGCAGACGAAGGGAAACCACCCCGCTATTACTGTGAGTATGCTGAGAGTCGGAGTTCGAAATTTGCGCCACTTAGCGCATTGAAATTTAACACATGCAAGGCTTTTCTTTACTCCATATGAAACTATGATACCTAATATTTTTTTTGCAAAGTTGCTAACGCAGACAGGCAGACTCCGAGCACAGCACGTATGAAAATTTCTATAAGAAATATGTTTTTCTATAAGAAATTGGAACCTTCCTTATAAGAATGGTTCCAATCTTTTAAAGGAAAAAAATTTCCTTATAAAAATTTTCATACCCCGTCGATCTATCATCACGTTATGAGTTATCCTTCGTCTT
>JABSMS010015933.1:0-12187 GCA_018902275.1 Aleiodes sp. PSUC_FEM 10030003
TCGAACTTAGAAAATTTTTCTATCCCAAATCTGCCATGGCACATTCTGCCATGGCATATTCTGCCATGGCAAAGCTGGTCATGGTAGATTCTGTCATGAAAAGCGGCAAATTTTTAATGACAATGTCATAACAATGCCATGACGATGTTATGGCAATTCCCATGACAGTTGCCATGGCAGTCGCCATGGAAATGCCATGGCAATTGTCATGGAAATTTTTATGCGTGATGACATTTTGCCAAAATGTGTCATGCACATTTCCATCCGGGCTACAGGTTACTTAACTCTCAAGTGAGAAACTCGCCCTGAGGACAAGCAATTTTTTAAATAAAAATTGATGCGTTATGCTACAAGAATTAATATCTCTAGAATAAGATGTTTTTTTCAATTTTTAGCACAAGCATATTCTTGAGCTACGCAAATGATAAATTCGGTACTAAATCTGTTTTCATACGGTATATATATATCTTCTATATTCCGTTTACATACAGTCTATAGTTGAAGTAAATTTTGTATAAAAACGAAATTTTGACGGGTTTTAATCGAGATAAATCTGGTATGAAGACAGAATAAATACATTATATATTCGGTATATAATATCGATATAAACGGTATTCTGGAGTTTATATCTGGAATAAATACCAGATTTATACAGCATTTATGCCAAAACGGTATTTATCCGGTATTTCCGAAACTGCGAGGGTTTTCATGCATCTAGGCTAGGTTGTGAAATAAATTGCTTTCACACCATAAAAATATAGAAATAAATAATCAATAAGTAATAAAGTTTTGCATAGAAGCTTCATTGGTACCAGATCAAACCCAGATAAAGGGAACCCCATCAGTCCCAGGCTGTACGAGCGCGGGACAATCTTGACAGGGCCTCTCAGGATAGCGTGATCTGGTCGTGACTCCCGGAATTAGGTTCCCCCGTCAGGGCCTGATTGGACACCTGATAGAATTTCCAGTCAGGTTATTTCTCCGGATAAATGAACGTAAAACCTAGAAATCTCTGAAGACTAACAAAAGCACAAAGATTTCAATCAGCAAAGTCAGACGAGTGATGTTTATCACTCCATATAACATCATTATTTAAGCTCATCAAAAAAATTAATAAATCAACAAGCAGGGACTTAACTATTTGCGCGTAATTCGGGGACCCCTTTCAGTAGAATATTTAATATTCTGCCATTGCGATTGGCAGAATGCTTCCGAATGGAGTGCAACTCTTTAATTGTTCGAATAACTAATGCCAATAACTCATCAATAATTCATAACCCTCCGGTAGCGATAACTTCCTAGGAACCTTTGAAAAATGGCATTTACGCCCCTTTCAGTCTATGGTGACGATATATCTGCTAAAATGATTGCACTGCAATGGAAGAACAAAGGGAAGGAATGTCATAACCATTTTGATGATACTCCGATCGTCTTGAATCTTGAATAATGAAAAAGTCGTTTTGATGGCCTCACTTCCTGAGGTGCTAATCACCGTGTAAGGATGAAACTAGTCTAGTTTTACGCAAAAAAAGTATGCTCTTCCAGATGGTGGAACAAAAAATATTTGTGTTCACAGAAAAAAATGGAGAAAACTTCAAATTTGTGATTTTTCATAAAAAAGTGATTTTTCTATTCTCAGATAAGAACCGTTTGAGTTTGAAAATTGAAATTTGGAGGACTTTTCAGTCTTGTTGTGACAAGTTTTTTGAGCAAGACTTGCTTAGAATCGGCTCAGTGGTTTTTGAGATATGAACATTTCGGAAGAAATATTTGTTTCAGAATATCTCAAAAACTACTGGACCGATATTGCCCAGTTTCAATACGAAACGTTGCATCGATAAAACCCATAAACTGACAGAATCTGCAGTCCCTAGCTAGGAAATTCATTGAGTTATCGTGATGACAAGCTTTTCAAAGAATAATCATTGAAATTAAAAAAGCAATGGAACGGAAAATCGGAGCAAATTTCATCCCGAAAGTAAGTTACGAGTCACATCGAGATGAACATCATAGCTCAACCCGGGCGCAATCGGTCCATTTTTCCCTGAGATATCCCGGAAAAACGATTTTTCGTAAATTACTCATTTCTCAGGAACTATAAGGCCGATCCCGCCCAGATTTCGCTGACAACATTTTGCACATGAATTAAAAATTGAGTTAAATTTTCAGATCGTCAAGTATGATCGATCCGCACGCACGCACCCACGCACACCTACACATACTCACACCCACACACACACACAATTTTCTTTTAACAATGTGATTTCTCTACGTTTTGGAACATTCCAAGCCATTTCTCGATGAAGACTCGAAATCGAAAAATGTCACGTTGTTATAGCTTGCATTCGGAAGCAAAAAGAAGTAAATCCAGGATATTCTAAGGAAGGGTACGGTGTGTATGTGTATGAGCGAGAGAGAGAGACAGATTAGAAAGTGAAAGAAGTAACGGTTGATTCATGGCTTCTCCGAGATAAATAACCAGCCAGTAATTGCGTGCGGAGCGATATCATATTTCATATGCGGTGTAAGCCATAACGTAGAAGGCAATTACCGTGAGTACGTAATTTATCATCGCGCGCTAGTGGAAGCCGTGACGTTCCGAGGAGCGGCACCAGGAAGAGGGTGGTTTTTGAGTCTGCCTCAGTGTGCCTTTTACTCGTTCACCTTTTCGTTTCTGATGGCACTCAGGAAATGTGGAAGGGGACGGTTATCCCACAAGTGCTCTCTCTCTCTCTCTCTCTCTCTCTCTCTCTCTCTCTCTCTCTCTCTCTCTCTCTCTCTGTGAGTACTAAAGTATCTCTGTTTTTTACCTCCTCTTTATTTTCTCGCTCTGCCGTTATTCTGCCTCCGGGCATTTTTCTTTTGCAGACCATTGCACGCTCTATTTTGCAATCCATCTTTTGTGATAATTATTTTGGATTGCGTCTGCCTTATCACTGAAAACATTTAATTTTTATTTCGTCGGATGGCATTTTGAGGTTGGGATATCTGTCATCAATTGTGCGCTCTAGAAGCTATCTCATCGTGCGCCTACAACGCTTGCGAGAACCACCTTACCGACGATCAATACTCCAGGGCTCCTCCGATAATCTCTGCTCTACGTTATCTCTGCATTCACTTTCACTCAACGCTTTTTCACCCGGTGGGCCTTATTTTATTTTACTTTATTTTATTCTATATCATGTCTACGCACAAAACACTTACTTCTCCCGCTCTATCGGATAAATCTAACTCTTCTTCTGGTTCGGGTTATCGCTCACGCACCCGTAAAGATGACCGCCGTGATGACTCTCAGGATCTGAAGCGATCCTCCACTCGTCAAGCGTCACTCAATAGCATTATGGACGCAATTGAATCTCTTCAAAGGAAAGTTGATGCCAATACTATTATTCTTGCATCGGTTTCTGTTCTTTCCGAAAAATTTGACAAGTTTAGTGATGATCTCAACTCTCTGAAGGCGACCACCGATGTCATTATTGCCGATCAGGATTCTTTGAAACAAACAGTGGCGGATCTAGCTAACAAAGTCAACGGCTTGTCTGTCTCTCCGAGCCCCTCAACATCAAACTCGTCTGAAACTCTTGGTTCTGGTGCTATAAGTGGTGAAATCAGCAAGATAGCTGCTGCTGCCAGCGCCAACACAGCTTGCCTTCATCGCTTTATGAACAGCAACGTAGTCAGACATACTGAGGTGATTCTCTCAAGTTTCCCCAATTGCCAACAGTTACCTGATCCGCTACCATTGGTGAGGGCTGTCCTGTCGGCAATTGATCATGATCTCGACGCCACAACGTATATGAACTGTCGTCTCATGACCTCCAAAGCTTCAAACACTACAAATGATAACTCCCCTCGTGTAAGTCCTCGTACTTCAATTGCCGTGAAGTTCACCAATCACGATGTTGTAAGGGCAATTATCAACAAGAAGCGTGTTCATGGACGGCTGACTTTTCGTGAGCTTGACCAGTCGCTCATCCCTGATGTATTGCAGTCGTCGCCACTATGGGCAGCCGACTTCAACATTAATATTAATGTATTGTTGCCCAGCAACACCTTTAAGTTGCTCAGCAGGACCAAAGCAGTCCTGAAACCTATCGGCTTCAAATTCATCTGGGTAAACGGAGATCTGGTGTGTGCTAAGTTTGAAGAAAGTGGCCTCACGCACACTATCTTCAACTTCGAGGAGATTGAGAAGATTAAAACTATGTACTCCACTAGCTGACTAATTACTAAGCCTTTGGCATCTCAATTGTCCACCTCTAAACTGTCACCTGTTCTTCCGGCTGTCTCAAATAATAAAACATCACTGAAGGCATATTTCTTGAATATCACTTCCCTTCGTTTCCACCTTGATGACCTCAAATTATATCTCTATCTTCACCCAGGATGTGACGTCATTGTATTAAACGAAACTCGTCTTTCTGAGGCCATCCCTGACTCTGTAGTCGCACTACCTGGATACATTTTATACCGCAATGATCGTAATACAGAGGGTGGTGGCGTTGGGATCTATGTTGCTGAGCATATTGGCTTCAAGGTTTTGTACAAATCCTCCACCGTTTGGACTGGCCCGCCAGGTTACCCGGAACTTCTCTTTGGTGAGCTTCGTCCGAAAAATTCCCCTAGGATTTTTCTTGCTGCAGTGTACAGGCCTCCTCATGCGCCCTTCGATAAACCGCATGATTTTGGAGAATTGCTTGAGACACACATGGATGGTTATAGCAGTAAGATCATCCTCGGTGACTTTAATGCTGATCAGCTTAGCAATTCTGGTGATGCGTGCTATGTCCGGGGGCTTATGGATGAACTTTCTCTTCAACTAGTCAACCACGGGGTCACTCATGTTACCGCTTCATCATCCACCTGGCTTGACCTCTGTATGCTTGACAAATCGGATACTGTGATCGCCTCTGATAAATCTAACCATCCTCTTGCCGCTGGGCATTTTCTGATTTCTGCGTCGTTTCAGTTTCAAGTGGATAAAACTACTCCGCGCTCTTTCCTCTGCCGCAACTATAAGCGTTTGTCAGATACCTCCATTGTTGAACGGTTTTTTCACGTTGATTGGTTGAATGTCGTCTCAAGGAACGTCTCCACCGATACCTGTGTCCAGGAATTTAACAATAAGCTGACTGAGATCATGGACGAGACTATCCCTATGAAGAAAATCACCATCACAGCTGATAAGGTAGCCCCGTGGCTCAACGACGATCTCCGGTCAGAATCTCGATCTGTTGCATACCATTACCGACGCTTTCGCCGTAGTAGTTCTGCTCTCTATCTTACTTCATTCAGAGAAGCACGTGATCAGCTTCGTTTGCATCTTCTCGAGGCTCGTGTGGGATTTTATCGATCGAAGATTGCCGGACTGCCGCCTAACCTGATCTGGAAACAGCTTCGTGACCTTGGTCTGATTAATACCTCGTCTCAGCCGCAACTCGCAGCTCTTCCCGAAGTTCTTAACGTCTTCTTTGCTTCGATCTCCACCTCCCAATCTCCTACGGACTTTGGCGCAGTGCCTGAGAGCGGTGATGGTGCTGACGACTTTCGCCTCAATGAGATCTCTGAATCTACAGTTAAGGAGGCACTTGAGTCTGTACAGTCTAATGCCAGTGGTGCTGATGGTATATCCCGCCAGCTCATAATCCCCCTACTCGGCTCACTTTTGCCTGCTATCACCTACATCTTCAACTCCTCTCTACGCAGCGGCAAATTTCCATCTATCTGGAAACAGGCACTGATTGTCCCTGTCAACAAGTGCGCCTCACCCTCGTCAGTAAATGACTACCGTCCGATAGCTCTACTATCTTTCCTTAGCAAAGCGCTGGAGCGGATCGTCTTCAACCAGTTGTCGGATCACCTTGAACAGCATTCTCTTTACGATCCGTTCCAATGTGGTTTTCGTAAAGGCCATAGCACGCAAACTGCCCTTCTTCGGCTTATCAATGATGCCAGACTTGGGGTTGATCGCCGTAGACTGACTGTTCTGGTCCTGTTCGACTTCACGAAGGCATTTGACACTGTCAATCACCCGATCCTCATCAACAAGCTGAGAAAATTAAAGATATCTCATGCAGCATGTGAATGGTTTAGCTCCTATCTCACGAATCGTGAACAAGCTGTGAAGATCGGTGAAGCCCTTCATACTGACTGGCTGGGTACAAATACCGGTGTCCCTCAGGGCTCCATCTTAGGTCCTTTATTATTCGCCATCTACATTGGCGACATTGGCTCTGTTATTAACAACTCCAGGCGTCTACTATATGCGGATGATCTACAGATCTACCGAGACTGCTCACCTGAGGACATCGACAGCTGTATCTCCTCCATAAACGAGGACATCAGCCGTATCAACGAGTGGTCGCTTGAAAATCATCTCCAACTGAACCTCAGCAAAACCAAGGCAATCGTATTTGGTGCTCGAAGATTCATTAATGATCTTGACTATGACTCATTACCGGTTCTTGGATCTGAGGCAACGGCTATCCCGTTTGTTGACTCGGTCAGAAACCTTGGGGTAATCCTCGATAGCAAACTAACCTTTGAACCTCACATCAACTCTATCACCTCTAAAATAAATAGCATTTTCTACCAACTTTATTCTCTCAGACGTTACACTGATTTTGACCTTCGCAAGAGACTGGTGACTGCTCTTATCAACCCTCACATCACCTATTGTCTCGGTGTGTTGAATGGTGCTGGCGTGGTGCTAGACACTCGTCTTCAACGTCTCAGCAATCGTGGTATCAGATACATCACGGGTTGTCGCCGTGACGAGTCGATGTCTGCACTCCGTCGTGAACTTGGTTGGTTGAGCATTGTGGATCTCCGTGCCAACATACTAATTGCAATCACTCACAAAGCTCTCTACTCCCACGAACCGGCATACCTTGCGGATCTCTTTGCCTTCCGTACGTCTGCCTATCCTAGAAGAGGGCAACGAGATGGTGATCAACTGGTGGTCCCCAACTACAGAACTGACACTTACAAGTTTGCTCTCAGTGTCACAGGTCCGTCACTGTGGAACGAGTTGCCCCTTGGACTCCGCATGGAGAACTCGATGGAAGTTTTTAAACACCTTCTTAAAGATTGGAGACTGCACCGCCATTGATGGCTTATTTCTTATTTCTTCTTCTCCGTTTTCCTTATTCCATTATGCACTTCACACGTAACTTATATCTCCTCATTTTCGGTCACCTACTTCCTCAATTCTAAACCGAGCTGCCTGAATTTATCTACTGTAATATCTTAGTTAACTTTGTAGGTAAACTTTTTACTATTGTACATTATTGCTCTCACACTAAACCTGTATCACACTTTACTTAAATTTTACTCACTGTATAATTCTGTAATGCTTGCAACTTCAGTTGCTTCTCGCTGTATATTTGTTCAACCGTATGAACAATAATAAATTACATCAATCAATCAATCAATCTCTCTCTATCTCTATCTCTATCTCTCTATCTCTCTATCTCTCTCTCTCTCTCTCTGTATGGACAGGCGTTTTTGTGCTCTGTCATCTGAAATATATTATCGAGAATTTAATTCTCTGGATACAGGTGTGAGAGTTTGAGGGGGAAGTTAATTACTCTTCTTTTCTTTTTAAATATAAATCTTAGTTGTGCAGTGGTTGATTATCCATTTTCTTGGAATAAATTGTTGATAACATGTGAAGTGAGGTTAATCATTAATACAAACTCGGAGTGGGGGTTTTCTCATTTGTATAAGAATATATCGGTCCTTTTCATCCAATGACACCTATTGTCACTATCATCAGTTAATATTAATTATCGACTGGACTCTCATGTGCTGACATCTTTGTTTTGATTGAATACGTATTCAAGATTCAATCTGTCTCACTGAGTTATATGTATATCGATCAGCTGATCCACTCGATGTGCTGATATTATGATACTGGAAACCAACACTCAATACATGACCTCAGATTATATGTCACTCTTACAGCATTAACATTACTGTGTTATTATCAATGCACGAAGCTAAAATGGGTGAAGAATACACAGTCAATGATATCATGAAAGTACTCCTTGGTGTGAAGAAAGAGATTACTGACTCCGCGGCTCGTATAGAAGAACACAATAAACGCATCGGAGTAGTTGAGACTATCGGAAAGGAAAATTCAGAGAAAATTGCAACAGTAATTGCCAGTCACAATCTGATGAATGACGATTTACGAGATGCCAAAATTGAAGTTGAGATTGTCAAACAACGCTTATATAGGAACAGCATTGAAGTAAGTGGAGTTCCTATAATCCCGGGTGAAAATATTCAACAAATAACTATGAAACTTTTCACAGTATTGTGTGTTGACCTCCAATCCACAGGAATAAGCACCTGCTACCGACTCGGTAAAAACTCTAGAAAGCTGGACAATGGCGACCTTCTTTACCCTAGCATTGTGATCGAACTAACGAGAGAATGCAACAAGATATTGATTCTTGAAAAGGCTAAACAACTAAAGAAACCAATCACCAGTATTGACCTTGAACAAGAGTCTACGGACATCTCAACTATCTACATTAATGAAAGACTGACGCCTTACTTCAAACGCATTTTTCTACTCGCGCGCAAGGAGAAAAAGGCAGGAAATCTTCAATACGTATGGACAAAAAATGGTAGTATTCATGGCAGAGTGAAAGATGGGACACCTGTTCTTAATTTCACACACATCGATGATGTTCTATCGGTGATCTCGCCCAATGACGATCTACAATCAGTGAACGCTGAGACTAATACTGATGAAAATCAGTTACTGAAGAAAAGTTTGTCAAAAAAAGCTGAAACTACATCCAATAATACGAGGAGCCTGAAGAGAAAGAAAAGCAGCGGAGACGTTGATGGTGCCTCAACAGCTCTAAAACGGCCAGTGAGGACTACAGCTAATCATCAGAAGAAGACCTAGCAACTACGGAAGTTCAACGAGGGGGTTAAGAATGTCAATAGTGGTAATTTGAAGGTTTTTCATTGTAATTGTCAATCACTCTCATGCCATTTCTTAGATCTACTCAATGAAACAGAAAATTTTGATTATCACGTCATTGGCATTTCGGAGTCTTGGCTCAAACCTTACATGAATAACGCCCTCTTTGAACTTCCGGGATATAAACTATTACGTAATGATAGGACAGAGAAAGAGGCTGGTGGTGTGGCCATGTATGTTAGGGATGACTTATCAACCAAAATTATCGAGATGTCTCCGAGTGAATACTCGGGTAGTCCCGAATACTTGATTGTAGAAGTAAATGGACTGGGTCTCTCTAAAACTCTAATCTCTCTAGTTTACCGAGCTCCTCATCTCAAATACCCGCTCATCTTATGGGACTCTCTTTTTAGAGTCTCACCCTCATTCACTACCGTAATAGTTATGGGAGATCTTAATATGAACTTGAATGGAGTGAGGGAAAATGGTGAAATGGAAGATGACAACAAACATCTGAGGAAAGCAGCTAATGATCTTAACTTGACTATTATCCCTTTCAACCCAACACACAATATTGGCAACTCACACACATGGATTGATGTATTCTTAGTCAGTAATTCCGCTAAGCTCGTTAGATCTCACCAATTTCCCTCTTCCATGTCTAAACATGATACTATTGCCATTGAAATTTTATCCAGTATACCGAAACCTGGTCCTCGAACTTTCAGGTACAGAGATTTAAAAAATATTGATAGATTAAATTTTAAAAAAGTCATTCTTAACTATAATTGGAAAGATTTCTATGAGTCGACATCGTTAGACAAGAAGATCGATATTTTGAATAATGTAATATTATCCTCACTTGATTTGTATGCTCCAGAGAGAGAGGTTACTGTTAAACGCAGTGCAGCTCCGTGGCTCAGCGAAAATATTAGAGATAAAATGAGAGTGCGAGACTCAATACCTGCAAAGCATCGTCGTACACATGACCGTACAGATTTTGAGAATTTCAAAATATCTAGAAATGAAGTAATAAAATTAATAGACATTGAAAGGAAGAAATTTTATTCATCTCGGCTAAATGTGAACCTTAATCCGAAAACATTGTGGGGTGAATTGAAGAAATTGGGGGTTGGTAAACAAGGGATGAGGGATAAATCCTTGGCCGTAGATCTTGATGACCTAGCTTTATACTTTGGTTCACTTAGCACATCAGGTGATGCTGGTACTGCGGTACCTCAAACACTTGCTGAAGACGGGCGCTTATCAGACATATGCCATCAGTTTGTTATTAAGTATATCAACTTGGATGATATACAAAAGTATATCTCTTTCTCTAACTCTAAATCTGTAGGCCCGGATACTCTCTCCTCCACTGTCATTAAGCTTGCTTTTCCGGTTATTGCCAGACCAATTATGCATATTTTCAACTATTCAATTAAGAATGAATTATTCCCTAGTTTATGGAAACAAGCAATTATTCGTCCCATTCCCAAAATCGTAAATCCGTCTGAAACATCGCACTATCGTCCAATTGCATTGACCTGTTTCTTGTCTAAGCTCTTTGAGAAGATAATTGCAGTTCAAATGACTGAATACCTGGAAGTAAATAACAAATTCGATGAGCATCAGTTGGGTTTCCGAAGGGGAATGAGTACGCAAACGGCATTGCTGAATATCACTGATGATATCAAACTATCCGCAGACAACAGAATGATTTCGATTCTGGTGCTATTCGATTTTTCGAAAGCCTTCGACATGGTGGACCACAATTTGCTCCTCTGTAAATTACAAAAACTTAATTTCTCCAAATCAACGTGCAACTTGATTAGATCATATCTCACAGAGAGGAGTCAGACAGTGGTTCACGATGATGGAGGGCGATCGAAATCAATGAGTGTCACCAGGGGGGTGCCTCAAGGTACCATTTTCGGACCACTGTTGTTTCTTTGTTACACACATGATCTAGCCTCATCGCTTCAGTTCAGCAAACACGGGAGTTATGCGGACGACTTCCAGATCCTTACTCATTGCCTGCCACAAAACCTTGAGCGTACTATTACGCAAATTAATATTGAAATTGAGAGAATCTGTGAATGGGTCAATAATAACCTGCTTTTGCTGAATGGAAGTAAAACACAAGCCATCATTTTTGGCACTCAAAAATATATTAATTCAATAAACTTCCAGTCAATTCCTAAGATTATTGTTAATGGTACTGAAATTGTATACTCCTCGTCTGTAAAAAACTTGGGAGTAGTTTTGGACTCGAAAATGTCATGGCATGAACATATCACCTCAATAAACAGAAAGGCCAGCAGTGCACTTCACCAATTAAAGAGACTCAAAAACTATTTACCGACTGAAATTAGAGCCAACTTAATTAAATCACTAATATATCCGCACACTGATTATTGTAATACATTGTTAACGGGATGCTCAGAAGAGGCTGACCTTAAATTGAAAAGGATCATTAACAGTTGTATTAGATTTGTATTTGACCTTCGTAAAGATACTCCAATTACTGGCTACTATATTCAGCTTGGCTGGCTAATGCCCTCTTATAGGCGAAGTTTTTCATTAGCTAAATTAACTTATCAAATACTCAAAACGAACCGTCTGTGCTATCTAGCAAACAAACTAGTATATAGGTCATCAACCGGTCAGCGTTCGAATCGAGCGACCTACCTGGACCTCCAGATTAGAAATTCGCGTACTAATTTCGGATTAGCGTCATTCTCTGTTTCAGCAGCTGAACAATGGAATGAGATACCACTGGAGATTAGAGAGAAGCCTACTCTACGATCCTTTAGTGAGTGCTTATTTGTGCACATTTTTTCGAAACAGAAACTAGAAATTGAAAGATATATAAATCTCATCTAAATGTTCAAATGACTTATTTAAAGATATAAAAATAATAATAAACAACTCATTGTAAACTTAGTGTAATATATTCATCTAATTATATCGTTATCATCTCTCACAGAATTGTAGTATATAAAGAACAGAAAAAAAAAAAAAAAACATTTGTAATATGAGGTTTTGTAATATATGATAAAGCTGTAATGTTTGTAATGAATCTTTGGATTGTCCTTAGGGGATTCTTCTATCCCAGGGCATAATAAAACGCATCTATCTATCTATCTATCTCTCTATCTCTCTCTATCTCTCTCTATCTCTCTCTATCTCTCTCTATCTCTCTCTATCTCTCTCTATCTCTCTCTATCTCTCCTCCTCTGCGATAAG
>JABSMS010015944.1:0-10541 GCA_018902275.1 Aleiodes sp. PSUC_FEM 10030003
CGCTTCGCACCTGGATGGTGAGATCACCATCCAGGATTTCATATAAAATGCAGCGTATTACTAAATGAATAATATGTAAAATAAAACCAGCGAATAAAACATGTCAATTCCATGAACGATATCGATCGGTACGAAAGAATGACATCCACTCAAAAATGCCGGTTCGAAGCAAAAATCTCGATATCCATCCATTTTCCGATGACAGTCACAAGTTTTCGATAGATCACGCATTTCACATAAATTTCCAATATTTCGGGAAGAAGACCTCAGACCCGTGAAAACCATCCTCTGACACGAAAATATGTGAATCCATCAAAAATTTCGGGTCGGAGGAAAAATGTTGTAGAAATTCCGAGATCCGTCGATTTTTCGACAAAAGTAAAATTTTTCCGAAAGACCACGCAATTCTCATAAATTTTCACAATTTTGTGAAAAACATCTCAAATCCACGGAAAATATCGATTGACGCACAAAAACTCACACAATCCAAAATTGGGGATCAAAGCGAAAATCTTTTTGAAATCTTGAAATCCGTCGATTTTTCGACAAAAGTGAAATTTTTTCGGAAGACGACGCATTCCATATGAATTTTCAACATTCTTTAAAAAACATGTAAACTCCATGAAGAATGTCGATCGACACGAAAAAATGGAACTCAGCGAAAAATTACGATTCGAAGCGAAAATCGTATGAAAATCTCGAGATACGTCCATTTTTCGACAACAATCAAAAAATTCCGAAAGATCACGCATGAAACATAAATTTCCAAGATTCCATGAACGAGAAGTGAAACCCGTGGAAACCATCCTCTGACACGAGAATACGTGAATCGATCAAAAATTTCAGGTCGAAGGAATAATTTTGTGAAAATTCCGAGATCAGTAGCTTCTTCGACAGCAGTGGAAATGATTCCAAAGACCACGAAATTCTCATTAATTGTCATCATTTTGGAATAATCGTGTCAAAACCACGAAAAATATCGATTGACACACAAAAACCCCAATCCAAAATTGGGGATCGAAGCAAAAATCTTTTCAAAATTTCGAGATTCGTCGATTTTTCGACAAAAGTTATAACGTTTAGAAAGACGATAAATTTCACATGAAGTTTCACCATTTTGCAAAAAATATATGTCAATTCCATGAACGATATCGATCGGTACGAAAAAATGACTTCCACTCAAAAATGTCGGTTCGAAGCGAAAATCTCGACGACAGTCACGAGATTTCGAAAGATCACGCATTTCACATAAATTTCCAATATTTCGGGAAGAAGAAGTCAGACCCGTGGAAATCATCCTCTGACACGAAAATATGTGAATCGATCAAAAATTTTGGGTCGAAGGGAAAATGTCGTGAAAAGATCGAGATCGATCGATTTTTCGACAAAAGTGAAAATTTTCCGAAAGACCACGCATTTCTCATAAAATTCCAGCATTTTTGAAAAATACATGTCAATTCCATGAACAATATCGATCGACACGAAAAAATGACATCCACTCAAAACTGCCGGTTCATAGCGAAAATCTTGATATCCGTCCATTTTTGACGACAGTCGCAAGTTTTCGAAAGATCACGGATTTCACATCAATTTCCAATAGTTCGGGAAGAAGAAGTCAGACCCGTGAAAACCATCCTGTGACACGAAAATGTGTGAATTCATCAAAAATTTCGGGTCGGAAGAAAAATGTTGTAGAAATTCCGAGATCCGTCGATTTTTCGACAAAAGTAAAATTTTTTCGAATGACCACGCATTGCTCATAAATTTTTACCATTTCGTGAAAAACGTGTCAAATCCACGGAAAATATCGCTTGACACACAAAAACTCACCCAATCCAAAATTATGGATCGAAGGGAAAATCGTTTTAAAACCTCGAGATCCGTCGATTTTTCGACAAAAGTGAAATTTTTCCGAAAGACGACGCATTTCTCATAAAATTTCACCATTTTTGCAAAATACATGTCAATTCCATGAACAATATCGATCGACACGAAAAAAATGACACTCAGTAAAAAATTACGATTCGAAGAAAAAATCGTATGAAAAGCACGAGAGACGTCCATTTTCCGACAACGCTCCAATGTTTTCGAAAATTCACGCATTCAACATAAATTTCCAAGATTTCGGGAAGAAGAAGTCAAACCCGTGAAAACCATCCTCTGACACGAAAATATGTTAATCGATCTAAAATTTCGGGTCGAAGGAATAATTTTGTGAAAATTCCGAGATGCGTTGCTTCTTCGACAACAGTGGAAATATTTCGAAAGACCACGCAATTCTCATAAATTTTCACCATTTTGGAATAATCGTGTCAAACCCACGGAAAATATCGATCGACACACAAAAACTCACCCAATCCAAAGTTGGGGATCAAAACAAAAATCTTTTCAAAATCTGGAGATTCGTCGATTTTTCGACAAAAGTTAAAATTTTTCGAAAGACGATTAATTTCACATGAATATCCACCATTTTGCATAAAACATGTCAATGCCATGAACGATATCGATCGGTACGAAAAAATGACATCCACTCAAAAATGCCCGTTCGAAGCAAAAATCTCGATATCCATCCATTCTTCGACGACAGGCACAAGTTTTCGAAAGATCACGCATTTCACATGAATTTCCAATATTCCATGAAGAAGAGCTCAGAACCGTGAAAACCATCTTTTGATACGAAAATATGTGAATCCATCAAAAATTTCAGGTCGGAGGAAAAATGTTGTAGAATTTCCGAGATCCTTCGATTTTTCGACAAAAGTGGAAATATTTCGAAAGACCACGCAATTCTCATAAGTTTTTCGCTATTTTGTAATAATCGTGTCAAATCCACAGAAAATATCGATTGACACACCAAAACTCACCCAATCCAAAATTGAGGATCGAAGCAAAAATCTTTTCAAAATCTCGAGATTCGCCGATTTTTCGACAAAAGTGAAAAATTTTCGAAAGACGATTGATTTCACATGAATTTTCACCATTTTGCAAAAAAACGCCTCAATTCCAAGAATATGTCGATCGACACGAAAAAATGACACTCAGTGAAAAGTTACGATTCGAATCGAAATTCGTATGAAATTCTCGAGATCCTCCCATTTTTTTTACAACAGTTGAAAGTTCTCGGAAGATCACGTATTTCACCTAAATTTCCAATATTTCGGGCAAAGGAAATCAAAACTGTGAAATCCATCCTCAGTCACGAAAATATGTGAATCGATACAAAATTTCGGGTCGAAGGAGAAATGTCGTGAAAACATCGAGATCGGTCGATTTTTCGACAACAGTGAAAATTTCCCAAAAGACCACGCATTTCTCATAAAATTTCACGATTTTGTGAAAAACGTGTCAAATCCACGGGAAATACAGATTGACATACAAAAACTCACCCAATCCAAAATTGTGGATCGAAGCAAAAATCTTTTCAAAATCTCGAGATGCTTCGATTTTTTGACAAAATTGAAATTTTTTCGAAAGACGATTAATTTCAAATGAATTTTCACCATTCTGCGAAAAACGTGTCGATTCCATGGAAAATGTCGATCGACACGAAAAAATGTCATCCACTCAAAAATGCCGATTCGAAGCGAAAATCTCGATATCCGTCCATTTCCGACGACAGTCTCAAGTTTTCGAAAGATCACGCATTTCACATGACTTTCCAAGATTTCGGGAAGAAGAAGTCAGACCCGTGAAAACCATCCTCTGACACGACAATATGTGAATGCATCAAAAATTTCGGGTCGGAAGAAAAATGTTGTAGAAATTCCGAGATCAGTCGATTTTTCGACAAAAGTAAAATTTTTTCGAGAGACCACGCGATTCTCATAAATTTTCACCATTTTGTCGAAAACGTGTCAAATCCACGGAAAATATCGATTGACACACAAAAACTGATCGAATCCAAAATTGGGAATCAAACCAAAAATCTTCCGAATATCTCGAAATCTGTCGATTTTTCGACAAAAGTGGAAATTTCTCGAAAGACGAGGCATTTCATATCAATTCTCACCACTTTGCGTGAAACATGCCTTCATGTGGCAAAAATCCCATGGAAAATGTTCAAAATGCCGCCTGCATGATTTGGCACCTTCATTCTGTTTTTTGCGTTTTTCTCCGTTATTTTGAGAGATAGAGCCAATTGGAGTGAATTTTACGAAGGGGCAAGCGGAGCGTTATGCCATACGCTGGATCCAATGAAACCGGATAAATCCCCATCGGAAAACTTCTTCAACGAATTTCTGGAATTTCGGGAAGGAGTATGCCTTCATGATTCAAAAATCACCATTTTCCTCGCACAATATTTTGTATATCTCTCGGAATATCGAATCCGAATTTTTCACAGGGCATCCGTATGCTGCAGAGAGTATCCCCACAAAATTTGAAATCGATATCCCGGGTGGAAGTAAAGTTATGACCCATGGAATTTTTTAAAATGCCGCCTCGATGATTTAGTACCTTCATTTTGTTTTTCACGTTTTTCTCCGTTATTTTGAGAGATAGAGCAAATGACAGTGAATTCTGCGGAGGATCGAGCAGAGCGTTTTGCAATACGCTGAATCCAATGAAACTGGATGAATCCCCATCGGAAAACTTCTTCATCGAATTCCTGAAATTTTGAGAAGGAGTCTGCCTTCATGTGGCAAAAATCACCATTTTCCTTGCCCAATATTTTGTATATCTCTCTGAATATCGAATCCGAATTTTCCACAGGGCATCCGGATGCAGCAGAGAGTATCCCCACAAAATTTGAAATCGATATCCTCAGTGGAAGTAAAGTTATGACCCATGGAATTTGTTCAAAAAGCCGCCTGGATGATGTGGTACCTTCATTCTGTTTTTCAAGTTTTTCTCCGTTATTTTCAGAGATAGAGCAAATTGAAGTGGATTTTGCGAAGGATTGAGCGAAGCGTTGTGCCATACGCTGAATCCAATGAAACTGGATAAATCCCCATCGGAAAACTTCTTCATCGAATTCCTGAAATTCCGGGGAGGAGCGTGCCTTCATGATGCGAAGATCACCATAATCCCCGCACAATCCCCACAAAATTTGAAATCGATATCCCCAGTGAAAGTAAAGTTATGACTCATAGAAAATGTTCGAAATGCCGCCTATATGATTTGGTACCTTCATCCTGTTTTTCGCATTTTTCTCCGTTATTTTGAGAGTTAAAGAAATTTGGAGTGAATTTCGTGGATTCTCGGGCGAAGAGTTTTTCCATACGTTGATCCCGAAGAAACTGGATGAATCCCCATCGGAAAACTTCCTCATCGAATTCCTGAACATTCGGAAAGGAGTATGCCTTCATGCCGCGAAAATCACCATTTTCCCCGCACAATATTTTGCATATCTCTCCGAAAATCGAAGCAGCATTCCTAGCAGGGCATCCGGATGCAGCAGAGAGTATCTGCACAAAATTTGAAATCAATATCCTCAGTGGAAGTGAAGTTATGACCCATGGAATTCGTTCAAAATGCCGCCTGGACGATTTGGTACCTTCATTCTGTTTTTCGCATTTTTCGCCGTTATTTTGAGAGATAGAGCAATTTGGAGTGAATTTTGCGAAGTCTTCAGCGAAGCGTTTCGCCATACGCTGAATCCAATGGAACTGGAGAAATCCCCATCGGATAACTTCTTCATCAGATTCCTGAAGCTTCGGGAAGGAGTATGTCTTCATGTGGCAAAAATGACATTTTCCCGACACGATATTTTGTATATCTCTCGGAATATCATGTGTGGATTTTTCGCAGGGCATCCGGATGCAGCAGAGAGTATCCTTACAAAGTTTGAGATCGATAGTCCAAGTGAAAGTAAAGTTATGACTCATGGAAAATGTTAAAAATTCCGCATGAATGATTTGGTACCTTCATTCTGTTTTTCGCATTTTTCTCCGTTTTTTTGAGAGATAGAGCAATTTGGAGTGAATTTTGCGAAGTCTTGAGCGAAGCGTTTCGCCATACGCTGAATGCAATGGAACTGGAGAAATCCCCATCGGAAAACTTCTTCATTTGATTCTTGAAATTTCGGGAAGGAGTATGCCTTTATGTCGCAAAATCATCATTTTCCCCGCACAATATTTTGTATATCTCTCGTGATATCGAATCAAAATTTTTCGCAGAACATCCGGATGCAGCAGAGAGTATCTCCACGAAATTTGAAATTGATTTCCCCGGTGGAAGTGAAGTTATGACCCATGTTAATTTTGCAAAATGCCGCGTGGATGATTTGGTACCTCCATTCTGCTTTTAGCGTGTTTCTCCGTTATTTTGAGAGATAGAGCAGTTTGGAGTGAATTTTTCGAAGTCTTGAGCGAAGCGTTTTGCCATACGCTGAATCCAATGGAATTGGAGAAATCCCCATCGGAAAACTTCTTCATCGGATTCTTGAAATTTCGGGAAGGAATATGCCTTCATGTGGCAGAGATCATCATTTTCCTCGCACAATATTTTGTATATCTCTCGGGATATCGTATCCGAATTTTCCGCAGGGCATTCGGATGCAGCAGAGACGATCCCCACAGAATATGAAATCGACATCCACAGCGGAAGTAAAGTTATGACCCATGGACAATGTTCGAAATGCCGCCTGGATGATTTGATACCTCCATTCTGTTTTTTGCGTTTTTCTCCGTTATTTCGAGAGATAGAGCAATATGGAGTGAATTTTGCGAAGGATTGAGCGAAGCGTTCTGCTATACGCTGAATCCAATGGAACTGGAGAAGTCCCCATCGGAAAACTTCTTCATCGGATTCTCGAAATTTCGGGGAGGAGTATGCCTCTATGTGACAAAGATCACCATTTTCTCCATGAATTAACCAATTATCAAGGGTGTCACAATGAAGATTTGTTATCTAAATAACGTCATATATTTTCATTTCGAACGTGTAATCATTTCATCAATCACTCATGAATTTCCACATAATCTTCTCTTAATCATGTTACGAATAAATCCTCTTATTCTAGGTATAATACTCCGGATATGAAGATTCACTTAAAGTCATAATGCTAAGGCTCTTATTGGATGCAATCACAGCAGAAGTGATTTCTTAGGAAGAAGAATATAAAACGTTGTAAGTCTATAAAAACAATATCAATGCACTTTTTTGGGTCATAAAATCTTCCATCAAAACATACATCTTTTGTACTTTGTGTTCTTTCATGTTTTCTCCATCAAGGAGAACAGCTCAAATAGTGAGAGAGTTTGGTATGTGATTGGCGCCTGGACTCATCTAATGTCGGTTCGCAGCACTGCACCCCGTTAATATCAAAACAATGGCGCAATTGTTAAATACGTATCACAAGTAGCATGTTCCTGAAGATTGTTTTAAGCGTTCATCATCCTTCTCGTCCTCCTCACTTCATTCACAATATCTGACGAAGACTGGGATTGGATTATCAGTACATTACCAACCTAGTTCGGTAATGTATGTTCCGACGAGTGTGAGAGTTGCCAAACGAGCCGAAGATGAGTTCCGCAATGAACGAGCCTGAAAATCTAAAGCGCATGTGTAAGGTTCAGTTTCACATCGCATAACGTGTGGAAAGTCCCACTGACGCTTCGCGTGCGGAAAGTTGTTACTCCCCTTACAGCATGCGATAAAGTATATAACGACGCAAGTGCGTAAAGTATTTTCTACTTTTCATTAAGGTTTCAGCTCGAGCCGAAAGCAAGGGTTATACCACACGAGTTGGGAAATAATTTGCCGCAAGTATGTCTTAGGGTATTTTACTGCACAAAACATTTTATTGTGAAATATGGAATAAACGCCCGTCTACGCATAATGTGCAGTAAAAGATATTAATCTCATAATTCTCTGTACATCGCATCAATCATTATATTTTATTTATTTCACCCTACTTTTCGAATGACATGTAAATATATGAATTAAGTTATTACTTGTTAGCTTCCCTTGAAGAAAGTTATTCAAACATTGGAATCAAATTAAATGTTCATCAGAGCTTTTGATATCGGATATTATGCTGGATTCTAACTAAAAAGAGTAATTATTTCACATGAGTAAGTGAGTTTATTCAGTTTATTGAGTATAGTTGTAAGAGAGTGCGTAGCAATAGAGCAGAACCGAGAATCTTGTACCAAGCAAAATTGAAAGAGTTGGAATCATCTGTTGTGTCCGCCCCGAAAAATTTTCAAAAAATTTCATAATTTAATTCATAAATTATTTTTAGAAATTGAGCAAGAACATTCCAACAAAATTGGAATACTCTTGCAAACGATAGCAGAATAACAAGTTCAGTTATAACCAGAGTTGGCCAATGAATTCCGGGATGTCTTACGTTGCAATTCAATGGAATTGCAACATATTGGGACATCGAGCTATGACTAATTGCCACACCCAATTACGGAAGGGGTCAATTTTTAATTTACGAATAAAAATTCAGTCGCGAATTAACCAGGAATGAACAAGGTTCCCAAATCTTTCCGTAAAAGTCAGATCGATCAAATGGATCTCATACATAATTACAATTGTCATAGCTCCGGGACAAGCTATAGAGGGCCTATAACTCTGGCGATAATTCGCGGATTTATGATCGCTCTTCAATTCTAATTTTGAGAATTTATCAATCTTTTATATCTAACGAATAGTTTACCCGAAAAAGTACGGAATTCCGAATAATTTCACGGGAAAAAGACGAGAGCAATCGCGGACTCCTCAGGCTCACATTCGTTCTTTTATTTATTGAAACGGGATACCCGAAACTTTGTGTGAACGAAAAACATCTATAAATTAAAAGGAACTGTAAACCTCAAAGAAGGCAATTTCTCATAAGGACTTGGAGAGATACAATGACCAAAAATTGTAAGTAATTATAATCTCTTTTATTGTAATCAACAAAAGATCCAAGTCCTCATTTTTGTGACAGATTGTACACAAAAACTTGAACGGTAAAATATAGAATTATTTATTGGGTACTCAAAAAGAGAGTTTCCCTTATGAAAATTCTATCATATTATCCCTTTCCTCAAATCCAATAATCGAATCTCAATTCGATTATTTCAAAATTAGAATCAAGAACATCAGCATGAAAGGTAAATTACAACATAAAATATTCTGAGAAGTTCGGTCAAGGACGTCTCCTTCTCCCTCCATTTATTAAATTTAATTGTTAACGCTAGATTCTCGGCTAGTTAGTCCCTTCCGGACATAACACATCATACCAATTCCACGAAATTCAATTTAAATGAAATTATGGCAGCAGGTGAAGCACTTCCATCATAATTGAAACACAAGCTGTCGGCTGGAAGAGGACTGCACTGTCGGCATCCTAATATTTAGTTCAATGGTAAATTTTTGTAACGATCCAATGTACTCTCATTATATTTTAATCAGACAATGGAATTTCGATAGTCTGATTCTTTTTGATGTTGAAATTTGATTGATGTGCTCAATTGTTTAACTTTCCAATAATGTTAGATCAACGTTGATGAAGCTCACGCATTTCGTCAAGCAGCTTTGTTAGTACGAGACGAATTGACACTTGCTGACAAAATAAAAGTTGTTTCTCAACATTTCGCTTCATGCAGTCCAAATTAAAAGAGTCAGTAAAATTGGATGGAAGTTTCTTATCGGAATGATATCGTTATTCAGCTATGAGAGTTACTTCCAACTGCTATTGAACCTTGCTTGTCATCGATTCTTCCTCCATTGGGTGACAGTCATTCCCAATTATAATTTCACCAACTTCGTGAGACGGTGGAATAATTCCTTAGGATTATTATGACATTCTCCAATTATTAAGAGTAATTTATTGGAGGGCACGTACAAATATATAAGAACCTCGTACTAGTTCGGCTTTATCATTATCTTCGTTGCGTGTCCAAGGATCGGTGCAACGGAACCGAATAGCATCAGTTCCATCATCTACACCTTCGCTGATGTCAACTATGTCATCTTTATCGAGGTCATGATGTTTCCCTGTCAATTGATCATGCAAATATGATCCTATCACATTTGATCCTATAAAATTAATCCTCGGAAAAAATCTCCTCATGGAAAATGATCCTTGTAAAATTTTATCCTTGCAAAAACGATCCTTGTAAAATTTCATCCCCGAAAAAATGATCGTTGACAAAGGTGGTACGATTTTAAAAAATTAATGAATATGCAAAAATTCATTTTTTAATTGCTCACCAACAATACAAATACAAAATGAAAAAATACCAATTAAAAATAAAAAATATTGAAACATCAATTTAAAACATTAAAAGTGCAGCAACGGACTCCAAATAGCCAAGAAGATCTGCAGGATCGAAGCTTGCAACAACATTTTTCAATCTCGCATTGTAATCGCTATATTTCTTTCTGGAAGTTTCTGGTGCTCGACCAGTTCTAAGTTGGTTCAACATCAACTCAGTGTTACTTTGCTCCAATTTCATCAATTCAACGAATTTCCAAAACGCTAAATGAGCAGCTCCAGCTTTACGAGCCCTCAACGGAATTGTTGGTACGGGGAAGATCTGAGTTCACTTTATCATAGTGATTTCAAATGGCCAGTGCATACCTTGGAGCACGCCTGCGTCCAC